>PITA01007424.1:0-10000 GCA_004023965.1 Spilogale gracilis
GGGGGGGGCTGTGGGAGCCATGGGGGCTGTGGGACCCAGGGGTGGGCAGGGGCGCTGGGAGCCCAGAGCTGCCCCTCCAGCTGGGGGCGGGGAGCACGTGTATTTGTCCCGGCCCGGTGCCCCCTCCACGAACCGCAGGCTCCGTGTAAGCATGATGACAGAGAGCTCGGTCACTTGGATGACACCCCGTGCTGCCCTGGTCATCTAACAGCTCTCACATGGCACTTGGTCAGAGGATGAGTGCTCCCACTTGCTTGGAGGTGAGTCCTCTGACTTTAGGCCAGAAGGGAGAAGGCCTTCTTGCCCCCACCGCTGAGCCCTAGTCCTGGCTGAGGGCGACACAGGGGCCTTCTTGGAGTCACGGAGATGGGGGCTCTGCCGGCTTCTTCCCTGTACTCACTGTCTACTCAGCACCTCCTGAATCCTACCCGGAAGCCGCTGGCTTCCCCGCCTCTGCGCAGGGCCCCACGCCCATCTGGTGCTCTGCTGGGATGCAGGGCCCTGCTTGCCTCTCCTCTCTTCCTCGGCGGACTCTGTGGATGGGTGCTCCAACACACATGCACACATGGGCCGCCTGAGCCCTGTGCCCAGGAGAAGGGCGCCACCTCGGGCCTCGGGGGGAAGCCCCTGCCTCCGTCCATCAGCAGATCTGGATGCCGACACAGCAGGTGGACTGCGGCCCCGTGGCTCGCGTCCTTTCTCTCGGCTCTGGGCCTCTCGGGGGTGGGGGGCGGCCCCCACAGCTCGAGAGTTCACCAGGAGTTTTCAGGGACAACACTTTAGGCTGACAAGAGCACGCCTTTCCGGGCAGGGTCCCCTCTGCACCCCGCTCGCATGGCCCAAAGGGCGGAGGTGCTGTGGGTCAAGTCCTCCTGAATGCTGACCTGAGCTTCTCCCCTCTGCCCCGTGGGCTCCTGCAGCTCGGGGACACACCTACGGCTCCTGTGTCCAGCTCACCGTCTGGCCGCGTGTCCCTTCTGCCCAGAATGTCTGCCCTCACTTTTCTATCAGCCTTCCTTCATCCCCCCTGGAAACCTTTCCCGAACCCAAACCTCGACTGTCTTCCAATGCCCATGCCCCCGACCCCCGTGTCTTCCGTACTTATTACTGCTGCTGAGAAATCAAGGACGACCCGATTTCTGTGCCTGGGTAGTGTCATTTTCTCCCCGCCAGAATGCTCGAAGATGACATATTCAGTCTGGAAATAAAATGAACAGAAATGAACTACCGGGCCTGTAGCCTTGTCTCTGATCTTGGTGAGGAAAGGCAGACCTTCTGACCTCCCTGCTGTTTTTAGCCCATCCAGTCAAGCTTTCTCCAGTGAGTTGTGTTTGTTGGATTAGGCTCTACGCCTCGCACGGAGCCCGATGCGGGGCACAAACTCATAACTGCGAGATGAAGCCCTGAGGTGAGGTCAAGAGACGGACCCCTCACTGGCTGAGCCCCCCAGGCGTCCCTTCACTGAGGTTCTTGACCATCGCTCCTGTTCCAAGTCCTCCGGCTTCTTCCTTAGGAACATCTCTGTGCTTCTGCGGTCTGAGTTTCTCTTCTCCATCTTCTGCAGCAAAAGCTCTTCTCACATAAGACCCCAACGGTCAGGATTTTTCTGTAAGTTTTGGGGAGGCACCTCTGCCGCGTCACATCGGACCGTCCCCATTGTCCCTGTGTGGCAGGGGGGTGGAGTGGAGGGCGTGTTTGATGCTCCCACGAGCTCTCTCCCCATCGTGGTGGCTGCACGCTAATTTTGAGAATGGTGTGGCATTTTCCATCCAACCCAGGTCGTCCGTTTTCTAGTGTGTTCTGCTTTGAGTGGTGATTCTTTTCCAGAATTCTTCTGACATCTTCACGAGGATGCTGTTCATTGGAAGCACAGTCAGAGAATAGAGGCACAGAGATGTGTGAGACACACGCGGGTAGGGGGGCATGACAAAGCACATGTCCGCAGCACCTCTGCCTCAGTGTTGCTGGGGCCCCCTCCTTCCCCCGGCCTCCCCACCCCCAAGGGAGCCACGACCCCAGTCCCTGTGATCGCTCTCCTTTGCCCCTTCTTGAGTTCCGCGCTGATGCACACATCCTCTACCTTAGTTACTTCCTCTTGCCTCCTTTGGTTTATGTACAGGGAAGCACACACAAGCTTTCTGGGGGATGTGCTTTTTCAGTCCACGTTATGTATGTGGGACCAACTTTGGGTTGTGTGTGGCGTGGCCCCCACTGAGAGCAGCCCTGATACCAAGATGCCACACTTTGTTTATTCACTTTATTTGGGTGGAAATGTGCGATGTCGGGGTTGAGGCTTTGTCGGGGTATTCTGGTGCAGGGGTCCCAGGTTCTGAGTTTAGAGACCTCCGCGTGAAATTGTCAAATACGGGACATAGGGGTGTGTTAAGATTTCTCAGGAAGGCCAGGTTATTTTTCAAAAGACTTCCCTTCTAAAACAGTGGGGAAATTTCATGGCTTCTCATCCTTGCCATCATTTGATGTTGTCTGTCTTTCCATTTTTGCCAATCTAGTAGATGCATAGTGATACCTTGTGATTCAAGTTTACGTTCCCCTGATGACTAGGGCATGCTTTCATATTTATGAGACATTTTGGGGTTTGGTTGTGTGTATGAGAGAAATGTCTCCTAGAGTCTTCTGCCTGATTTTTGTGCTTGAGAGGAGTTCTTTGTATGCATAAACCATGATTTTGTTGGATTAACAACAGTGCAGATCTCTGCTCCTCTTTTGTGCCTTATTATTTTACTTTTGATGATTTGATTCAATAAATAAGAGTTCTTTAATTTTATGCAAACAATTTAGTAGACCTTTTTCTTTGGGTTTGCATGTTTTGTCTTCATATAAAATTTCTCTTCTTAACATTTTCTAATGGCCTTACACTTTTGCATTTCCTAAGTCTTAAATCCATATAGAATTATTTTTGCAAGTGGTCTGAGATAGGGACTCAATCTCATGGGTTTTCTGCCCGGACACCCAATTTCCCAGCATTATTTCTTGGAAAGCTCCATTTTTGCCCTCTAATCTTCAATAAAAATGGTGATATACAGCAATGTCTATACATTTGTGGGTCGGTTTCTGTCCCCATTCTTTTCTCCACATGCCACTGTCTAGTGGTGCACCATAACCACATTTCCGAACCAGTCCATAAAAGCCTTGTTGACCAAAATGGCCAGTCCATCTGCGTCATCAGCTTTCAGAGACGCGGTGATTCCTGGCCGCTCTCATTTCCATATGCATTTTAGAATCCGTTTCTCATGCTTCGCACCCAAACATTAGGGTCTGTATTATGGCATTGGATCATTAAATCAGTTTTGGGTGATTCTATTTTTCATACTCAAGCTTCCAATCCATAAAAATGGAATATTATTTGTTTAGATTGTCTTTAAAGGCTCTCAATAAGTTTATTTGATTTTCTCCAAAGTATAGACAGTTTTCCAAAAGTTCCACATCAAAAACTCTTGCTGCTGGTGTGCAGGGACACAGTCAATTTTGAAGTCTGTTTGTGCCAAGTAGTACTGTCAGGAGAGCAGACTACTTCTCATGACATCTCTACAGATGCTTTTGGAGCTCCCCTGTGCGCCAGCATGGCTTCCTCGCCCTTGCTCACCGGCGCGCCTTTTACTTCCTCTCTTGGCTACTGCGTGAGTCTCAACCTTCAGGGTCATCTCGAGTAGAACAGTGATACTGTAACGTGAATATCTTTCTGTTGACCTTGAAAGGAATGCTCTCTCCACTTAACCCTCCAATGTGTTTCTGCAGGTTGGTAGTTTGTTATGAATGTTAATGACCATGAACGTTCGTGACTTCCGCTTCGGGGTTCTGCATTCACCCGATGCAGTGACTCAGTTTCAGGGATGGTGGCTTGTCCTGCGACATCAGTTTTCTGATGAATCGAAGAAAAGTCATTGGTTTTCTGTTGGCTCAGGTTTTTTTCTTGGGGTGAGAATGGGAGTGACAGCTTCCAAGCTCTTACACCTCAGAGCAGAACCTGCAAGTCTTGCCTTCATTTTTCAGATAATTTCACTGGTTATAAAATTTTATTTGGATCTTTATTATTAGTAGTTCAAAAATGATGCTTCATTCTTTCATCGCTTGCATTATTTCCAAAAAGCCTGCTGCCATCCTTATCTTTTTGCTCTTCTGTATATGATGTGTTCTTTTTCTCTGACTATTTAAAAAAATTTATTAATCTATTTACAGAGAAAGAGAGAGAGCATGCATGCACAAGCAGGTGGAGTAGCAGAGGGAGAGGGAGAAGCAGGCTTCCCGCTGAGCAGGGAGCCCAGTGCGGGGCTCGATCCCGGGACGTGGGATCATGACGTGAGCCGAAGGCAGACACTTAACCGACTGAGCCACCCGGGCATCCCCTCATCAGCTTTTTTCTAATATTTATATAAGTTTTGGTTCAGCCAACTGATTGATATTCTGCTCGTTATTGGCCATACTTTCCTGCCTCACAGTTTTTGGTCAAATTCCCTAGCCTGTGAGTCGTTCCTTGCCGGGTGCTAGATGCGTTTGTATCCTGTGGACATTCTTAGGTTTCTCCTGGCGCGCCAGTCGTGAGGTCTTCCTTCTGACACTGTGTTACGGAAGAGCAGGGCAGCACTGAACCCAGCGCTGATCAGCCTACAGTCCGGAGACAAGACCAGTCACCAGTGCTCGCCCCAGCCGGGAGGAATCACGGGGTCTGGCTGGTCCAACAACTGTTCCTCATCCTGGTGCACTTGGTGCCGTGGCCCCGATCCTGTCTGGGGTGCTTTCCCGGACGTGGACAGTTTCCTTCTGTGAACACGATGACCACTGTGTGCCAAGGGGACCCGCTCTCCCTGTGTGTAGCCCGTTCCTCTCCTTCCCACAGCACCCTGAGCACCAGCTACCGGGCCTTCCTTTCAGCTCCTCAACTCCGAGAGTCTTCTGGCTTCTCCTGAGTGCCTTCCCCGTGCCGTCGCCTGACCCCAGGCAGTAAGCTGGAGAAATCAGGTCCCTGGCCTTATTTGATGTCTCTTAAAAACCAGATGCCAGACGTGTTCTCCTTTTTTAAATCATTCTCCAAATGAGGAAGTTCATGCAACTCTACCCTGCGCCTGCAGCTCTGTCCCCTCTTCCTTCCTGTTATGGCTTATCTGTGCCCTTTCTCTTCAAGGTCAGTGTCACCAAAGATTTGTTATTTTTACATGTTTTCTGAAGGAAAAAATTCTACTTTGTCGACCCTCTCTTATCTGCTTCTTTCCTATTTCATCAATTTATCTCCTTATTTTTATTATTGATTTCATTGCTCTATTGTTTGATGTTGGGTTTATTTTGCTAGTGTTCCCCCCTAACTTCTAATGATAGATGTTATAAGATTATCTCATGGTGAAAATGGGTTCCAGAGGGAGTTTGAATTTGTTACTGTCAGGATCCAGGGACCCTATCCGTCCTTAAATTAAGTTACAGTGTTGAGGTTTTAAAGACCATGGATGTAGTGAGAATTCAGACCATAAACACGCTTAAGGGCTGCTGTGGTTTAGATGATTTCCTGCCAAAGTCCGAGTCAGCTGGCATTGCACCATGCCAGGGAGAGGGCCGGGCTTTGTGCCTGGCTCACCTTGACGCTAAGTGGGTGGTAGGGGTGGCTCCCGTCAGGGCCCTTCTCCTGGGTGGGCCTGAGCATTGCTTCCTGTGCCCCAAGACCTTGGGGTCTGAAGCCCAAGGTCACACAGGCTGGAAAATAGCATCAGGCAGGGGCCTGTGCCCTCTGCTCGCCTCTCCACGTCCCCAAACATATCTTGTCTCAACTGAGGGTTCTCATGCACCCGTCCAACCACAGGTGCTCTCAGGAAGGCTTTCGTTCTTTTTCTTGGCATATATTTTTAAATATTTAAACAGCTTCCACGTTTGCCATTTTACCAAAAATCCAGGTTACTACATTTCTGTTCTGTGAGCATTTTCCTGTTGTTGTTTCATATCTTCCTGACTCAGCCTCAAGCGGTAAGAACCTACTTTTTCTGTTGTATCTAAAATCTGCTCTCTTTGATATCTGCATTTGACAGTGAACGTGCTCCGCCTTACAGAGGAAGGCAAGGCTGCTCTCCACTGCCCGGTACCTGAGCGCTTGTGCCCCACCTCCCCGCATGCTTCACCGCCAGGCTTCCCGGGGGCGCCCCTCATTCTGTGCTGCGACTTCATTGACCGTTTGCCCCGAATTCACTGGAATCTTGCTTCTTCCTGCAGAGCTTCATGGAGCTCCTCGGTCAGACCCCAGGAGACTTCTTGCTAAATTGCTGAATCCAGGAGACTTTGCCGTTTCTGCCTCGGCTCTCGGCAGCACTGGCTTCTTCAAGCCTGCTCTCTCTGTCCCCCTTTCCCCTTCAAGCCGTGGCTCTCTCCCTTTTCCTGGTTCTCCTCCTACAAGTGGGGACACTGGCCCTTTGGAGCTGCCATTCCCTGGGGTCCTGCCAGGCCAGCCGTCTCCAGGGCTGCAGCTCCCTGGACCTTTGTGCAGGCAAATCCCCAGGGCTCCCTGGATTACAGAGGGATCCTATCCATTAGCGAGAGCCTCGCATGTCCTCTATCACCGTCAGACCCACCCATCCAGTGACGTTCCCCTTTCCAACAACTGGCCCTCCATCCCTGGACAGAGTGTGCCGGGAGCCCCGGGCGCTTCTCCATCTCCTGCCCCGAGTGCCTCCATCTGCCACGCACTCCCCACCCACTTCTGGCCCCTCTGTGGATGTGCACAGCATCGAGCCCGCAGCCTCCTGCCCTTCCTGCCGTCTGGCCACGGATCCACCTTCTGCAGGGAACTCTGCACGTGGCAGCTGCAGGACCGTGCATCCTGGTGGTCTCTGGGGCCAAGCGTCCAGGCTGTGGCAGCCTGCTGTCCCCGGGCTTCGCCTTTTCCTGTGTTTTCCACCTTCTGCTCCTTGTTCATAGACTCCGGCCACTGTCTTAGGCTGCCTCCAAGCAGAGCCCTGAATTTAGCTGGGATGATTGCCTGTGTTCTTGTCTTTCCTGAGAGTGGGTCGGGGTCCTTTCCTCCAGCGGGACACACAACTCTGGGCCCATAAGAGCGGATGACTCAGCCCTCCCCTGGAGCCAGGGGTGCACCTTGCCGATAACCTTCCTCCCTCGCCTCCCCACACCTCCTCCCAGCTCACGTCCTGCTCGGCACCTGCTGGAAGCACACCAGCAGCGTCCTTTATTAAGGTCCCGTGAAGAGTCAGACTCGCCCGCACATGCAGTGATTTACTTAATGATTTCTAACACCCTGACGGGAGGGTGTTCCACTCCTGCAGCGAGCCAAAGCACCTGCGCGTGTCAAGCCCGAGAGTGTGCCCCGCCCCGCCCTCCCCGACGCTCTGCACCTGCAGCCGCCCTGGGGCAGGAGCCGGATGCGCCCCCGTGCAGCCACTGGGTTGAGCCGTGTGGTGAGAGCATTTGGGTTCCTGTCTGGTCTCTCAGGCTGATCGGGGACTCTCACCCAGTCTTCCGTGCGGCCCGGGACCCCAGCACCATGATGACACACAGGAGGCCCTGAAACATCTGTCACGAAACAAAGAAACAATCGCGACATTTTTCGTGGTTTTGGGACAGCGTCAGAGAGACCGAAGAGAAAGCAGCAGGCACACGGCACAGAGCACGTCTTCCAAGCCGAAGAAATCACCCAAGTCTATGAAGTCGCCAGAGTGTAATTCATACAAAATACTCATGTGTAAAACAGACACCAATAGACAACATCAGTGTCTCATAAAAACGGCCGCCCTCCACCATCTCTCCTGTCTTTGCCCGCCTTCGTCGACCTCCCGGGACCCCGGTGGCTGGATCTTCCAGTAATTGCATTTATATTTCAAGTAGAATTCTTGGACCTCTGTTTGTAACTTGTTCTCAGGTCTGTGCATCACCGTTGACCTTCTACGGGGATTGATGAGACTTCAGCGCCCCATCTCCTCCTTCCCCAACCAGAGTATCAGGATTTAACTTTTAACTCTGCCTAATGTAGTTGGGCTTTGCATCTTTCTGCACTGGACACAGAAGGTGCGGCTGACTCCCGTGGCAGAGAACGGAGGTCCTGGCATGCAAGCGCCCATGCAGAGCTCCGGGCTGGTCTGCGGCCAGCCTCCCCTCGGGCCGAGGGCATTACCGCCACTTAGACGCCACCAGATGCCACCCGCAGGACTCGGCATGGGGCACGCTGACCGCATCTCCTTTCCCAGGAGCTTTTCTCTTCTTTCTCGAACTTTTATCCTTTTATTTGCTGTTACCTTAACACATCTTTATCTTTTCCCCCAGACCTTCATCAGTGAAAGACTCCCATGGAGTTGCCCTCCTCCCCCTTGTGGACAGCCAGCAGGAGGTGCAGTGGTGAGACTGACGTCCTGGGCCTGCCCTCCGGTGACCTCCTCCGCTTCCTGGGACGCCCTCTGCCTCTGGAGACCCTTCGTTTCCAGGAGGAGAACCTCAAAAGGCGGTGGAGTGTGTAGGACATCCATGGTCAGGGTGTTAATCACCTGACTATTGCAGGAAAACTTAAGTTCACTGCCCACTTGCCGAACCCCAGTGGAGAGCGGGGTTCTTGGAGGCCCACGGGCCACACCAGGCTCAGCACCCGCTCTTTGGGGACCGTGTCCCTGGAGCAGAGCTGCGTCCACCGGCTAGTCTCTTACTTAAGACCCCTCTTCTCTGCAATGGTACAGTTGAGTTACTGTGACTGTCTAAGGGGCTGCAAAGCCTAAAATAGAGACTACTTTGTCCAATGTCCATCAGAACTTTCTAGAAGATGGTGATGTTGCTTGTGTGGTCCAGGGTGGGAGCCACTGGCCACGATCGGCGCTGACCAATTGCAATGTGTCTAGTGCAATCGAGGAACTGAGCTTTTCATTGCATCTAATTTTAATTAATTTTGGTTCAAACAAAGCCCACATCTAGCTAAAGGCTGCCGTGTGGGACAGGTTGCTGGCTGGCTGAGACCAGAGGTAGGCCTTGGGAGCTGCTGGGCCACAGCGAGACGGGTGTGGAAGCAGGCTGGGAGGGTCGTGCAAGCAGGGTCTGGGTCTACCCTCCGGGTGTGCAGCCCAGAGAGTCTGCGTGTTACCCAGAGGGGTGGGGACAACGGGGTCCTCACTGCCCAATGCAGGCAAGAGTCGGGAAGCCTTCAGCTGTGGGGGCGTTACCTGGCCCAGAGAGCCGATCGCGTGACATTCCGGAGAGCCATTCTGCCCGGCACCATCGTGACACTGGGGCAGCGCTGGGAAGGGGGGCTGAGTGGGCTGCTCGGCCACAGGAGGCCGGCGGTGCTGGATGCGGACGCGCATGGGCGGCGACCCGTTAGAGGAGCAGGTATTTCCTGCCTTCCCACTTACGGAGCGTTGATGGCCTGGAGCCGTGTGGCCTTGGGAGGCCCCCCAGCCGCACTGGCTGGCAGTGCGCGGCGTCAGCGTACACACGCATGCACACACAGCCGGGGGCAGGGTGCTTGCCCTCCGGGCTCTGTGGACCCTCTCTGCACACAGCCCCTCCGCACAGCTTCGTCCTCCCCGCCCACGCCCGCCAAGCGGCCTTGCTCCCATTCCCCACGTCCCACCCGTGGGTCTCTATCCCTTTTGTCCTTTTCCATCTCTTGGGATGAACACAAAGGTGAGTGACAAGCATTTTGCTTTTCATTTCCAAAAAGTGGGGAAACGTGAATAAACAGGCAGCGAAACTGGCAAGGCATCTGTCCCTGCGGGCCTGTCTGTAATTAAAAATCACCCAATCGGAGTTCGGCCGCGCACAGCTGTCTGCCCCCTGAAACTTTCACGAGCCCCCGCGCACTAATGAGGATGCCAGCTAATTACTTGCAAAATGATTAAGAAATCACACTGGGACAGTTGACGGGTCTCAGCAGGGAGCCCATCAGGCTCAGCTCAGGCCTCTCATCTGCTGACGGCAGCTTCCCTTCCGATGGACGGCGCTCACGGCGCCAGCACACAGCCCGCGAGGCCCCGGCCCAGCCCCGGGCGCACCCTGACATGCCTCTGCCTTC
>PITA01007424.1:15000-27405 GCA_004023965.1 Spilogale gracilis
CTCTATTAGTCCGCACTTACAGTAATGATTAGCAGTGATTACACATACATGTATTTCTAAAAGTCTTATTACAAAATGCAGTGTGTAACGGACAGTGGAGACATATTCATCTAAATATTTCAAATACAAACTAACTCATGAAGCAAATGAAAGCATCTGACACTTAACCGAGTCTTCCGTTGAGCTGTGTCTAGGCATTTGCATACTGAATTACGTAGTATTTTACTGTAAATTGCTCTCCTTTTATTTCTGCTCTACGTTATAGATGCGGCAGTATGTTGACTTAAAAAAAACAGTGTGTGCTAGTTAAGTTATATTGCCTGTGATTTTCATGTCAAGAGGGTAGAGAGGTGTCATACAGGGTTTGTAATGAGAAGGATTTCCAGGTCTGAGGGAATGGAGTGAAATTTTTGGAGTCGCTCTCCCGGACTGTGCCGAGCTGCTGTCCACGGTGCTGAAACAATGGCTGCTTTCGGCTGCACAGAAAACCATCCTTCCCAGCGTCCATGCCCTAATCGGCCCCTGCCCGGCTGGACCCGTTGATTTGCCTTTGTGTTGGGTGTAAAGTGGTATCTACTGTTTAATTTGCATTTCCCTCAGGCATCTTTCTCCTCTCTTGCCACCTGGGAATCCTCTTTGATGAATTGAAGTTCACATCCTTTGTTCACATTTCTATTGCATTGTTTACTTCATTCTTAATGATTGGTAAACGTTACTGGTACATTCCGGACACTAGCATTTGGCTATATGTACTGCAAATTATTTCTTCTCTGTTGTTGCATTTTTAGTAATCGTGTTTATAGGTTTTTGGGTGTGTGTGCGTGTGTCTGTGTGTGTGTGTGCGTGTGCACACGTGCCAAAATTTTTCATTTGCTGTAGTTACATTCCTCAGTCATTTGCTTTGGGCGTTGTTATTTTTGAGTCAAGTTTAAGAAACTATTTCTTACTTTTAGGTTATAATGAAAATATTCTATAATTATTTTGAGAAAATTTAAAGACTTTTCAAAATTCTCATTTATGCCTTAATCGTGTAGAATTCATTATATTGAGTAGGGTGAGGTAGGGAATCTAATTAATTTTTTTCTGATGGAAAGTTCCCATATTAAGTCACCCATCCATTATTCACTGATTTGAGTACTACCTCTATAATTCATCAAGTTGCCATATACATGTCATTCTGTTTCAGAGCTATTCTGTGTTGTTTCTGTTCCATTGATCCATGTGTAATCCCCTGCACCAATATAGTTCAGTTTTATTTACTATGCCTTCATAATACTTCTTATATTGTAGTATGAAAGTACTCCCTCCTTAAATTCACTTTTTTTAAAATTTATTCTTGAACTTTACCCTCCCCATGAATTTTGGGATTGGTGTGCCAATTTTCACATAACAATACTGTTTGGGATTTTGACTGGGATAACATTGAGTTCATTAATCAATTTAGAGAGAATTGTAATCTTTATGATATTAAGTCTACTCATCCATGAAAATCTCTTCATTTATCCAGATCTTTTTGCTGTGTCCTTCAATAAATTTTATAATTTTGTAATTTTTTTCATAAAAATTCTTGTGTGTTTTTATTACATTTATTCCTAGGTAACATAGTTTGTTGCTATTGTGAATGGATTTTTTTTCTCTATTACATTCCTTATTTGCTATTTTATGGTACAAGAGAAAGCTATCGATTTTTTAAATGTTTATTCTATATTCAACTATTCTGTTTTTATACATTGATCGCTGTATCCAGGAACTCTGCTGATTTCTCTCTTAGCTGTAATCTCTTGTCCAGATTTTCCTGGACAATTGTATAATTTGCAAATAATCACATTTTTGTTTCTTTCTATTGTCTATCTTACTTCCCTTTCTTAGGGCACAGCTTTCAGCCTCCAGTGAAATGTAGTGCTGATTGCAATCAATCACGTCTTCCTCCTAACTTAATTGGAAATGCTTCTCCTGTTCAACCATTAACTTTCTTAAATTCAATTTCACATGATATCAATATTGCTAGTTTTATTATGATTAATATTCTATGCTCTTATGTTAACATTTCTATATACATACATAAAATTCCATTTATATTCTAATTTTCTAATCTTCTTTTGAATACATTTGCATTTATTTTGATTGATTATTATTAAATTAGGCTCATTTCTATCATCTTCTCTTGATTTTACTCTTCTTTTTGTTTTTCATCCTTTCTTGTCTTCTATTGGATTGAAACTCTTTTATATCACAGCAGGTTTGGTAAAAATGATTTACATTTCTCACATTTCAATGGTTACTTAAAATTATGACACAGAGAATTAAATTTCAAAAATTCCAAGAATTATAAAGACATTCAGAATCTCCCTCTTCCTGCTGCGTATGATTAGGACTTTCCTGTGCCTTAAGCAGTAAACATACTTTCTCGTCATGAATTATTATGTAAAATTTTAATTTAGCTTCTTTTTGTAAGCATGGGAAGTTACTGAGATATTTTTAATTGTAGTGAATTATATTTGCAAATATATTGTATCAATCAATGCAACCTTTTTCTTTCCTAAATTTTAACTCTTCTCCCTGGGGTTTTCTCCTTGCTGAATTACATAATTGTTCTTTCAGTGAGAATTCAGAATCAGTAATGTCTTTCAATTCTTATATATTTGAAAAATATTGATTCTGTCCTCTTTGAACGTTAGTCTTGCTGGGTATAGAATTGTAAGTGAGACATTATTTTCCCTCAGCAATTTGGATGTATTATTGTTTTGTTACTCAGCATGATGTGTGACTGGTCATAAATACAACTTCATCTCTTCTCCCTCATGACTTCTAAGGTTTTTCTCTTGATATTTACAAATTCCATTAATTTATATTTCATTTCGAATTTCATTAATTTAAATTAAATTTCATTTAATTATTCTTATTCCTGCTTGGAATAAATTGTGCTTCTTTTAGTTGAGAACTTATATCTTTGTCTCTAGAACGTTCATAGCCATGATCTTCAAGAATATGTTCTCTCTCCAATTCACTCTGTCTTCTTCTGAAACTCACATGATATTGTGTTGGACCTTTGCAACACATCTTCCAAGGTTCACCCTTTTTTTCATATAGTATACATTTCTTTAAAATGATCGCTTGGTTTTAAGCTTTGTCATACATTCATAACCAGGGGGAAGAGCCTCCATTTAAAAAATATTTATTTATTTATTAGAGAGAGAGAGAGCAAAAGCATAAGAGGGAGGGGGGGCAGAGGGAGAAGAAAGGAGGGAATCTTAAGCAGACTCCCCCTGCTGAGTCTGGAGCCCAGCTCAGGGTGGATCTCAGGACCTTGAGATCATGACCCAAGTTGAAACCAAGAATTAGAGGCTTGACTGACTGAGCCAGCCAAATGCCCCAAGCCTCCATTTGAATCAGCCTCTTATGTGTTTGAAATAAAAGGTATGTTTCCCTATGTTAGTCCAGACCACCTTATTGAATCTTGGTTCTTCCTTTGCTCTTTGAATCTCATGACCAGATTTTCTCCATCATTTTTCGCTACTGATGTTGTAGGCTCAGGACATGAAACCATTAAAATCCCACCCTCTTTTCTCTGGAGATCTATCAATTCATACCACTCCATGCTGGGAGCCCCTGTAGCCGTACCACCAAGATCAGTGGTAATGGTAGGAGCACAGGGAATGGTAGTAGTGGCGTGCTGCAATGATAGTTCCCGTCTGTATGGCCAGCTCCAGAATGCTATCAGCCCTCAATCAGCATTCTTCAAAAAACAAGCTCCTGTAAGACTTATGAATCACAGACCTATCCCCTGAAATAAATTATACATTATATGTTAATGGGTAAAAGCAAGCACCTGTCTGTCACTGTGCAGACATTCTCTACATGTCTTCTCTTCTGGTCTTCACAACGACCCGGATGGCATCTCTTCTGGTCTTCACAACGACCCGGAATGGCATCTGTCCTTTTCTAAGAATGACCAACTGAACACAGAGAGGCTCTGAGAGTAAGCAAGGTCACAGAGACAGCAAGTGGCCAAGTTGGGATGTGAAACCACGACTGCGGATTCCAGGATTCAAGTATGTGACCACAGTGTCTCTTAAACATCTCCAGAAAGGACCAGAAAGCCAGAAAATCAAGCATATAGACTCATTAATACATGAACTCAGCTTCTTTTCATGTGCTGATAACAGCGCATGGTGGATGGGAACCTGCCTTTGAGAGGTTCTCCTTGTGATTGGAAAGGGATATAGAAACATAATTAGAGCACATCAAAGGAAACAAGGTTCCTGAAGCTTGTGACACCTGAGTCGAGTCACGGCCATGCGAAGAATTATGCAGGTAAAGGGAGAGAATTGTTGGTTCCCAGTATCGAGTCGGTATGAGCCACTGCAAAACACTGGTGCTGTGGGTCGGAAGGAGTGAGAGGCAGTGGCCGGGCTGAGCCTGGGCCAGTGTGCAGGGAGGGCCTTTTCTTGCTGCATCAAGGACAGAGCACTTGGTCCTGCAGGGAAGGTCAGGGCAGACAAGGAGGAGTGACAAGTATGCGGAGAGACCTTCATGCCTAGCTAATGATCAGGGGAGTCATTTTTGCTGATGTCTGGGTCACAGAAAGTCCTGGGAACAAGGATTTCAGGTTGAGAAAGGACTGGGAATACCCCACGCAAATATTCTGCATATCTGAATGTTCTGATTTTGGTGACGGGTGCCTGGAAACCTCTGAATTGAAGGAAAAGACACCAGTTCCGAGGCATAAGTTCTTTGCAGTGTCCACAGCGCCTCCTGAGGACGCAGGTAGGGTGCCTTTTCATTTGTGGGCCACATCCCGATTCATGGGGAGGGGAGAGAAGGTGCCACCAGCAGCAGTGGCTCCTCCAATGTGATGAGGAACAATATGAATGAGGGACTTAATTTGAAAAGAGCTGTGGCTGTGATTTAATTTAAGCCACCAGGTTAATGCATTTTTTTCCCCTAATTTCAACCTTGGGTGCACCGCATTCATTTGCACTGGCCCGCATGGTTCTCAGTCAGTGTTCTCAAGTCACTTTCATGCATAAAGTTGTTTCTCCTTAACTAGATTATGGGCTGCAGAAAGCAGAGGCTGTGCCCTTTCTTTAGGATGCAGCAGTTTCCAGCACGAGGCTGCATCTTGCCGTCAGGTTAGGGCATCCTCGGGATGGAGACTCCCACTGGATGCCTGCCGTGTACCAGGCATGAACAGGAGTGGGGGTTCTGAGCTCAGTGTGATGCAGCCCCCCCTTTGGGTGTATGGTCATGGGCACAGGCAGTGGTGGGACAAAGGGGTTATGAGCTCAATAGGACATGTGGGGCAGATGTAAAGGGTTGTCAAGCTGTTTACTGGGACGCAGGAAGGTCCTGGGGAGGGGCTGTGAGTCTCAGAAGGCAGGAAGTGTGCGGCACTCTCCCAAAGCGTGACTTAGACAGACAGGACAGGGTGGTGGCTGGGCTGTGGTCCTCAGCGAGGGGGCCTGCAGCCTTCAGTTCAGAGGGGACAGGGAGCCATGGGGGGTGGAGGTGGTTTAAGCTCAAGACTCAGCGGCAGACATCTAAGAGCAGAACTTCTCCCCAAGTAACTTGTGAGCCAGTCATCTGCAGAGCCCCATTCTGCAGCTCTGGGCTGGGGGCCCGAGAGTCTGCATCTCTACAGCTCCCCGGAACCGCTGGACAGCAGCTGTGCACAGTGGACGTCTAGGAGGAGGCCCCTCAGCCCGGCTGGACGGAGAAGAGCCGGAAGGAGACGGGCCGGCAGGGATTTTGCTCCAGGCCCAGGTGGGCGGCACGGGCCGGGACAGAGGCCGGGCCATCCCCGGAGAGAAGAGGTGGACAGCTGGGGAGCCGCAGCTGCTGTGGGCTGTGGAGGGGCTGCTGGCCCAACTCTGCGCCTTTAAACCAGACCGTGAAGCCTAGATTCCCGGGGAGGGGTCCCTGGAAGAGTTAATGAGACCACCGTGCTTTTCAGAACACCATTCTAACTGCTTAACGGTGCACAACTCAATAATGAAGGCAGAGTCTACCACCCAATATAATCTGAAATTAAAGAAAAATGGAATGTATTAAAAATGGATTGCGGTGTTAATGGAAGATGTCAGGCTGACAGCCCCGAACGGCACTTGCTGTGCCGGGATGAGAGAGAGCTCTGGGGCAGGCGGCTCCTCGCGGGGCCTTTGCGGCTGCCCCGGGGCTCCAGATGGCAGAGAGAAGGAAGCTGGGGCTGTTCCCTCCGCTGGCCCCTCCCTGGGGCCCTTCTACTTCTCAGGGCCTGTTGGCCGCCCTCCCAGAGGCACAGCTTTCCCACATGGGCAGCCGGTCCTCCAGCACCTCTGCCCTCTGTGTGCACCCTTCCTCCCATAGCCAGACCCTCTGGTTCCCACATCCAGACCCCCCTCCAGGCAGCTTGGACCAAGCCCGTCAAGGGCCTCTGTGGGCCCCGGCACCCAGGTTTGGAGGAGAAATGCAGGAACCTTGCTGAGTTCCGTAGCCGGCGGCCTGGAGGGGCTGTGTGGGTGGCTCACCAGCTCCAGACCAGCGGCTCATGTGGAATCCTTGAAGGGGCCTCCATGGCTGCCCCCTCCACCTCCACACCTTCTTCCTTCTGTACCCCCTCCTCCAGCCAGCCCTTTGGAGATGACACTCCTCCCCCACTCTGCCCTGTGGTTTGGGGGGACCCTACCTGACTCGAGAAATAAGCATCATCAAGGCCCAGCCAGTCACAGATCTGCATCTACACAGTCATACGAGAGACTCTGGGATGAGTGTGGGACTGAGCTGGCCCCACGGTGTGGATGCTGGCCCTGAAGTGGGCAGAGCATGCTCCTCCCCGAGGGCTGTGAGGCTGCAGCCATTTTGTGACCATGAGGCATCAGGAGACAGAACCGAGAGATGGGGTGACCTGAACTCCACGAGAATTTCTGTTCCATGCTCATTGAACCACACACACAGAGACACACACACACACACTCCACACATACACTGTTATCGTCTCTTAAGCCAACCAGAGTTAGTCAGTGTCTCTGAACCCACCTGTCCTCAAGGCAGCAAGCCCCAGGTGTCGCTGAGATGGAACAAGGATGGAACAAGGCTGGGAACGGACAGCCTGATGGACAGAAGAGAGAGAGAGACAGAGCTGGGGCCCCATGGGAGTCATCTGGGCACTTGGGTGGAGGTGGGTGTCTGGAGGGATGAGAGGGAAGGATGGTGGGGCTCAGCCAGGGGCTCACGGGAGACCCCCACGGAGGCAGTGCCCCTGGCAGTGTGGGGGTGGCAATGGTGGTAATGACCCTCGGGCAGGGCTCTGGCAGAGGGGGGAGCCAGGCCACACTAAGCCTAGGGAGGTTTCACCTGCCCACAAATCCTGATGCTCATCAGAGGGTGGCCCTCCCGCGAGCATGGCTGCACTTGGCTGCTTATTTCCAACAGAGAGAAGCACAAATGGGGTTTGCGATGTGACAGCCTCGGCTTGCTCCTCCCCAGCCCTTCTCCCCTACTTCTCCCTCTCCTCTCCTCCCCTCACACCTCTCTCTCAGGAAGCCGGTCGCCACGACAGAGACACCCAAGCAGTTGTCCGAGGAAGTCCTGTGGGCACCCCTGGTCAAGTCTCCTGGGAATGCAGCTCCCTGCCCCCCCCCGAGAGGCTTTGGCTAGCGTTGCCCAGCTGAGCCATTCTGGATTCTTAAGCTCAGAAACAATGTGGGATCAGAAATCCATGCTGCTTTCAGCCCCCACGTCTGGGAGAAAATGGGCACAGACCCTTCACCGCTGCCCCTCTCCCGCAGGCAGCTGACTTCTCGGGGTTTACTGTCTCCGGATATGTGTGTGAAGCTGAAAGCCAACCACAGCATTGTTGAAGGGACTGGGAAGAAAGACTCCCCCCCCCACCCACACACACACACCATCCCCATGCAGCCGGGGCCTGGCTGGGGGGCGTGGCTGGGGGGCGTGGCTGGGGCGTGGCTGGGGGCTTGGCTGGGGTCAGCAGGTAAGCCGGCTGTGTCCCTAGTACCACAGGAGCTTACAGGGCTCACAGCGTCTTTGTTCAGGTCCGCAGGCAGAGCGCCGCCCAGGGCGCCACAAGCAGCCACTGTGCCGGCCCTACACTAGGACGTGCACAGCGGGTGAGCCCCGTGGGTGGGCTCTGCAGGCTTCAAATAGCCCTGATAACAGTGGGAGGCGGTGGGGATTCCTCACATCGGGGCACCTCTCCGTGGCACCTAGCCAGGACGAGGGAGCACTGCAGACACCCAGAGGGGAGGGCGGGCTGGCCCCCGAGGGCGTGGCCTGAGGCTGGGACACAGCTCTCCTCCCTAGGACAGGGATTTGGGAGGGGGCTGGCCTCTGCTGTGGCTTTCCTTGCTGAACTGAGATGTCCTTTCTTTTCCTGTTTTCACTTCTGGCCAATTAGTGTATCCCGGGCTGGCAAAACCAAGGAGCGAGGAAGAAGAGCATGGTGAGAGAGCACAGGAGGCTTTGGAGCTGCAGGCATCCTGCCCAACATGGTTGTACATCCTCTCTGGGGCTTCCTACCTCTTTCTCCCTGCTCCACTGAACCACCAGTGATTGGGAGCCCTCTCTCCAGGCCCGGGCAGCAGGGCTTTGTCCCGGGAACTTGACCCAGGGCAGGCTGGGCCAGATCCAGGTGGGTTCACGGGACACCTCGGAGAGGGGAGGACGCTCACTGGAGCCACAGGGCAGGGCGCAGGCCGGAATCTCCTGGACGCCCCCCTTCCCGCCTTGGCTGCAGCCCACCGCTCCAGGACCATCTCCTGAGTGGGGACGACAGGCTGTGGAGAGAGGCTGCCTGGGGAAGTTGGGAGGGCGCCCCGTCGGCCCTGCCAAGGCCTCTGGGGTCCGCACCTAGTCAGCGCTGGGTGCATCCCCTCCACTCCCTGGACCTCAGTTGCCACAGGAACTAAATGAAGACAAGTTTTGAGAAACGACACGGCACGGCATAAACCATCTTGTTCCGGGAAAGCTTGCTGCACCTGCCCTGGGTTTCCTTCCCTTCCCTCCCAGGTCGGGCCCCATCCTGACGCTGAGAGGAGGGAGGGTGAGCTGCAGCCCTGACTGTGGAGGGGGGGGGCCCAGGGGCATGTGCAGAGGGCTGCGGGAGGATACGGTGGGCGACAGTGTTGGGCAGCTGCTGGGGTGTGGGCTTTCCCCGGAAAACAAGCTCAGGAGGCGGAGCTGAGTCTTCGAGGGCCTCTGGCCAGCCCTGCGCAGGTGCAAGGCACAGTGCCACCCGGCGGAAGCCAGCCGCCCCTCCGGCCGGCACCCTCTCCACGGGCGAGAGCCTCCTGCACCCACACCACCCATACCGGGCACACGGGTCGCCCGATAGTCGAGGGGCCGCGTGTACCACAGCTGGGCTCTAACCCCTGCCGGGTGCTGCCGGGTGCCTCGCAAGCCTCCCGGGTTGTCCTCCTGCATGACCTCACTGGTCCTGGGACCCCGCTGGGGAGGGGAGGGAGGCACCTGCCCTCCTCTCTGCTTGGCAGCTGGGAAAACGGGCAAGGCCAGGAGAGGTGCCCAGTCTGTGGACCCGGGCTCGGTCAGGACTTGGGCTTAGCAGGTGCAGGCACTGTGTGAGGACAGCAGCCCGCTGCCCCGCTGCCCCCCTTCTTCCAGCCTTGCAACCATTCTCGTGCCTTGAAGGGTGCCCTGCGTGAAGGTACGGGAGACCTCAGACGCCCTGCTTAACTGCAGCCGTGAGTGGTTCCTGCCCTGGGCGCAGAGTCCACGCAGAGGTGCTCCCTCCCCGGCAGACGCCTGAGGCTCTC
The DNA here is from genome assembly GCA_004023965.1 of Spilogale gracilis. Lineage (NCBI taxonomy): Eukaryota > Metazoa > Chordata > Mammalia > Carnivora > Mephitidae > Spilogale > Spilogale gracilis. The sequence goes on from PITA01007424.1 coordinate 24,768, forward strand.
CCGTGGTGCATTTGGAGACGGGGGCTCTGTCTGGAGAAGGCACACCTTCTGCCAATGCCCCGGCTACAGGGACAGCCTCCCGAGACTCCGGCTTTCTGTTCCCCAAATCACTACGTGACATCCCTCTTGTCCCCGAGGGGGGGATGAGACGGGGCCTTGTTGGTCTGCCTTCCCCACCCAGCCCCACGCTGCTCGTAAGGGCTGCAGCTGGCGCGGGCACGGAGAAGGCTAAGGGAGCGCTTCCAGCTCTGGGAGCGGCAACGACCTCCAGCCTCGCGCGCCCGCCGCTGAAGGGCAAGCGGACCGGCCCTGGAACGCAGGTTCGTGGTGAGGGCCTTGCAGGGCAAGGGGAGGGCCTGTTGGAGCAGGGATCTCCTCTTCTTCTCCGGTGTCGTGTGTCGTAGATGAGTCTCCGGTCTCCTCTAGGTTCGCGAACACTTTGTTGCTGGAATCCGGAGCTCCACCCCGCGAGAGGGCGGTTAAGTGGTGAGAACGCAGCCTGGTCTGCGGTCCCGGCGAGCCCACTGGCGAGGGGCTACCGGGCTCCTGCCCATGCAGCAGCAAACGGAAGGAGGCGTCAGCGTTGGAAGGCTGAAGGGAAGGAGGGGGTGGGAAGCCAAAACCTGGCCCCCAAAAATGTCCACCTCAAATCCCTGGAGCATGTGGACCTGATCTTATTTGGAAAAAGGGTCTCTCAGATGTGATGTAGGATTTCAAGCTGGGGAGATCGAGGACCATCCTTGGTTATCCGGGTGGGCCTTAATTCCATGCCAGGTGTCCTCATAAGCAAGGGGCAGAGGGAGAGGTGAGACAGAGGAGAGAGGCCACGTGCCCGCAGAGGCAGAGCCTGGGGACTGCGGTCACACGTCAAGGGCTGCCTGGAGCTCCCGAAGCTGCAAGAGGCAGGAGTGTCTGGAGAGAATGCCGCCTTCCAGCGCCCCGATGCTGGACAGCAGCCCTCCAGATGTGTAGGACGGTACATTTCTGCTCTCTCTGTGTGTGTCTGGGCATTTGTTGTGGCAGCACCAGGCACCCAAAGCCGAGATCAGTGGCCACATAAACGTTTGGGCATCTGTGGACAGCGCTGCCGCTCGGGGCACAGACCCTGCCCGGAAGCTCAGTCTGCGACCAGGGGCTCTCCGAGCTCCAGCTGGGGACCCCGTGAGAGATGGACTCCGCCCCAGCCCAGGGAGGTCAGGCGAGGCTGGAGCACATAGCTGGTCCTTCCGTGTCAGGCCCGGGACTTTGGGGGATGAGGCACACACTCACTCTCCCCAGGGTTTGTGCTCCGCCTGTGGTCTCCGCACACAAGAGCATGTCCAGGTTCCTCCTGCAAAATATTCCACCGGATGGGAGGAGAGAGAGCAAAGCCAGGACAAGTTCCCTTTGAATGCCCTTCTCCGAGTGCTTCCTGCCCAAGCTGAGCATGGGCCCTGCCAGGTCGGGACACCTTCTGTGCGGTGCTGGCCTGTCCACACAGAGGCACGCACACACACTGTGGGTGTTTTTGCAAATCATTTGTTACGATTTGATGGGCGGGCTCAGAGCTGGAGCTGTCTGTGGATGCGGGTCTACTCCGTGTTCCTGGCTGTTTCCCGCATTCTAGGACCTCCCTCCACTGACGGAGCATTCGGGTGGTTTCTGATTCTCATGAGTAGTTCGGCACCAGCCCGCTGTCCCTTCACATGCTGTGTGCACACCCAGGAGTGTTTCTTCCTGATAGGCAGCTACACAGGGGATTGCTGGCAGTCCCATTTGGACAGCTCCAGCCAATTATCTTTCAAGAGGCTTTAATAATTTATGTTCTCACCAACAGTATGTGGGTGCATCTCCTATGTGCTCACCCTTTAGCACCTGATATCATCAATCTCTTTGATTTCTGACCCCACTGGGCAAAAAAATCTGAGTGCTGCTGTACTTACATTTCCCCAATTTCTGTGAAGTTGGGCATCTCTGATCACGTAGAGTTTGGGTCCTTCTATCCCAAGCGGACCACACCCTGTGTCATTTACCTTTTATTGTTGGTTCATGGGTGCTCATTACATATTACGGCTACTGTTCCTTTCTAATTAAAGACCCAGCCAGTATTTTTGCCAAGTTTTTCTCTTTATAATCTTGCTTATGGTGATTTTCTACCACATACAGAAAAATAGTTTATGACTTCAGATATTTCAATATTTTCCTTTATGTTTTATGAGTTTGTGTCTTTCTAAGAGGAATTCCTGAATTCCAGATTTTTTAAGAATACCTATATTTTAAGATCTTACACTTTTTTTTCTAAAGAATAAGTTTAGTTTTAAAAACTGGCTTGGAATTTATTTTTGAGCATGACATGAGATATACATTTAACTTACAGTTTTTCTCCAAATGCATTGCCAATCATCCAAACTTTTGAAGAACTCCTCCTGCTCTCATGCATTTGAGAGAACATCTCCTGTTATAAAGTGAATTTCCATGAGTACAGGGGTCTTCTTTGTGTTTTTATTCCTTTCTTTCTCCATCTATTATCAGCTTCTGTACCCAGGCGTTGTCATGCCTTGATTCCTGTAGCTTCTGGAGGTGATATTCCTCCACACCCTTCCCCTTATCCCAAATCTTCTAGGATCTCTTGGCCCTTCACAGCTCTGCCTGTGTCAGT
>PITA01007424.1:27505-91781 GCA_004023965.1 Spilogale gracilis
AAAAAAAAAAAAAAAAAAGAGGAAGAAAAGAAAAAAAGGAAGAGAGTAAAAAGATAAAAAAGCAGACACCTGAAAACAGAAAACAAAGGAGCCAGATGACAGTTGGATTTGTTTTGTTTTCTTTTCCTTTGTAAAGAACAGAGTGAGAGGACAGTCTCCACGAGCTGGATAAAGGAGAGAGAGCTCTCAAATAAACATACTGCAAAGGGCAAAAGTGGAAATACGTTGAGTTACGTCATGTTAATAGATTTGAAAGCTCAGAAGTGAGCGATTTCCCAGAAACAAAGCAGAAAAACTGTGGACAAATATAAAATGATAAGCTGTCTTCTGGGAGGAGGCACTTTTAATGCATATAATCAACAAAATATTAGTATTCATAATATACAAAGGAGCTCCACGCAGCAAAGAGAAGACAAAATAGCCCAAAGAAAAATATCTAAAAATATGTCAGTATGGATTTCACAGAAAACAGATACACAAACGGCCAATAAACTACGTCAGGCAATCAGGGAAACGCAAACTGCAGCAGAGAGACGGCATCGCACCCCCGAGCCCCGCAGGATTCGGCACGCCCAGCAGGAGCACAGGCCAGCGAGGATGCAGGGGCTGGTGAAGGTCATGGGCTGCGGTCTGAGCTAAGTCGGCGGACTTAATGTGTACGTCCCCAAATTCATAGGGTGGAGCCCTGGCCTGACGTGGCAAGGCCGTGAAGGCGGCATCCCCATGATGGGATCTCACAAGAAGGGACGGGAAGACTACTCTCTCTGCCACTCGAGGACACAGTGAGAAGGCGGCTGGGTGCTCACGGCACGGATGCGAATCTGCCGGCGCCTCGATGGCAGACGTCCATCCCCTGATGATGACACAGGAGCGCCAGCAGCGGCAGCTCCCCGTCAGGGGTATTCTGTTACGCAGCCCGAGCTGACTGAGACACGCACGCGAGGACAATGTTGTCATGTTGAATGTGCACCTGCCCCAGGCCCAGCAGGAGACACACACGTGTGCATAAGGAGGCGTGCCCCATGTTGTCCACCGCCTCGGCAGATGTGGTAGAGCCAATCTGGGCATGCTCCTGCAGCTGAACACAAGGCGGGAGCCGTGTGGGGACTGCAGCTGCACGTGGCCACAGGCGTCAGCCTCCCGAGGGCAAGGTGCAGCGGGAAGGGCGGACCGATGAGTGAGCAGAGCGCAAAACCATTTACGGGAAGGGCAAAGTCCCCCAAACCCGAACTACGCTGCAGGTGGATCCCGGCAAGCAGAGTGACAGGGGACATTGGCAGCTGGGAGGGCCCCTCGGGACGGCCTGGCGGTGACAGCTCATGGAGGTGCTGAAGGCAGAGAGGAGAGTCACTCAGTGACGGTCACATGCATGGATGTGAGGTCCTCATTTCATGCCGTTCTTAGCGTGTATCTGAGCGAGATCGCTTTGTCTCATCTACAGCAGCCCCGGTGTGTTTTGGGTGCACAGCTTGGAGTGAAAGCAGCCAGAGCAGAGAGGAGCAAGCAGGCCTGGCTGCATTCAGCAGGTGGTCCCCTCGCGGGGCAGCGCTGGCTGGTGGGGCACCGGGGGGCCTGGGGTGCGGGGGCACAGGGACGCCAGCGTCTTTGCACCCACCATGTAAACAGCCCTCGAGCAAGCTCCTGAGGTTGTACCCCAGCGGAACACAGTAGGAAACACTGACTAAATATCACAGGGCATCCCGGACGGGGTCTGAGCAGGAAAAGGGCACCAGGGGAAACAAGAAAGTCAAGTCTGAACAAAGAATAGAACTTCGTAGCTCACCACGGACAGGATCGGTTCCTTAACTGGGGTAAGTGCAGCACGCTAAAGTCAGAGGTAATGGGGGCGGTGGGGGAGGTGTCCCCAGGAACCCTCTGCAAATGATTCTGCAAATAAAAAACTGGTCTAAAACAAAATTTGTTTGAAAAATAAGAGGAAAGTAAGCAGATGCCCTGCTTGTCACATAACTCCCCCTCCCACGGGCAGAAACCCCTGGTGTCAGAGGGACGTGGAGGTCCTATGAGAGCTCTCCTGCCAGCCCCAATCCCTGCGGACCCCTGCCGCGGTGCCCCCCGCCCCGCCCCAGCTGCCCCTGTTAGGGACACGCTCTCTCTGCAGGGTCTTCCTGATGAAGGGTGTCGGGCTCGCAGTGCAGTCTGCCCCAATCCCTGCGGACACCTGCCACGGTGCCCCCCGCCCCGCCCCAGCTGCCCGTGTTAGGGACACGCTCTCTCTGCAGGGTCTTCCTGATGAAGGGTGTCGGGCTCGCAGTGCAGTCTGCCCCAATCCCTGCGGACACCTGCCACGGTGCCCCCCGCCCCGCCCCAGCTGCCCCTGTTAGGGACACGCTCTCTCTGCAGGGTCTTCCTGACGAAGGGTGTTGGGCTCGTGGTGCAGAATCACTGAGGCCCCATGGCGACCTCGCTGGGCCAGCTCTGTGCCCGGAGTCAGCGCCCACACGAGCCACCGCTCCTGACTGATGGCTCTCCGCCTGACCACTGTCCCTCAAGCTTAGAGAAGCCCCAAAGCAGATCCTGATGAAGTGGAGCCCTGGAGAGCCACAGTGGGGCCCAGGGGGAGCACGCCCCAAACACCGCAGGCCGGAGACAGGCCTGGGGCATTCCCCAGCGGCCCACCCAGGGCTCAGGGCTGGTGCTGGCAGGGGCCGGATGCCCGGACTAGCCACGACGCCTGTGGTCGCAGGAGAACGCTCCATCGCCGGTCCACACCTTCCCTCCCTCCCAGTGGGCGTCCTTCTCGGGGGGCGGAGGGTGGGGCCTGAGGGTCAGGGCCCTTCCTGTGTCCTCTCTGCACTCCGGCCATCGGGACAGAGGGGTGCTGCCCCAGAGGGCTGGGAGACCTTTAGAGCCCCCTGACCTCCTGAGTGGCACCTTCAACAGGGGTGAGAGGAGTAACTGCCCCCCACCTGCTCCCAGCTCCCCGTGAGCTGACCCCCAGTCCCCGAGGCCCACGGCTCCTGCTGTGTTGGGGGAAGGCTGCATGCCGGAGTTTTAATTAACACGAGACAGGAGTCATTTGTATTCCTTATAAAACCCGGGATTTTCTCCGTGAAAATTTTCTCCCCTCTGGGACAGACACGTAACTGGCTAATATTTTTATTAATAGACATGGATGGCAGTTAAAAATAAATTTCTCTCCCCCTAACTAGTGTAAGCAAGGCAGGGAAGGCGTCTGGTCATGCTTCAGCGGACGCGCCCCCCCGTGTCCCCTTCCAGCCCCCAGTGGTCAGCCGGTGACACCAGCAGGAGGCCTGGGTGGGAGGGCTGACTGTCCCGGGCAGGGACCTGCTTTTCAGGCGCCAGTACCTGCAGAGGGTCACCGAGGGCCACGTGTGAGCCATCTTTGGGGGGAGGCCCAGATGCTTGAGCGCAGCCATCGCCAGTCCGCGGGGGCCGGGGGGCTCCGGTGAGGCAGCAGGGCCCACCTCCGCTGGGGCAGCGTCACAGACAGTGGCCTATGCTGACCCCAGGGTCGTGTGTAGGGTTTGACTCAGCCGATGGGGCTGCACTCGGCTTACACGCCCTCGACGCTGAGATCCTGGATGGAGCCCCCCCCCCGGGGCCCCCAGCCCTTGCACTGACCTTCCACCCGATGACTGTGTGGGCCCGAGGGAGCCGCGAGCCCCCAGGCACACTCCGGTGTTGCACTCGAGGCTGGCCAGGCCTTGCCAGCCCCTCACAGCGCGTCCCCTCGCGAGGACTCAGGGAACAGCGGGCCCCGTTCAGCAGGAAGCCGCAGCTCATGCAGAATCTGGGACCCGAGCACGTGAGGAGGCCGCGGTCCCCCTCCGCTCTCCACTGGCTTGCCGGGCGCTCGGCACGCTTACACACATGCATGCGTGGGTGATGCTTGGTATTGAAGACTTTTCCCTGTTACCCCTCGGTGGTCTCGAGCGCTGCTGGGTTGGCGCTGTCTCCTGGCAGGGCCTGAAGGTCGCGGGCGGCGTCCTATGGACGAGGAGGCCTGTGCAGCACGGGCACCAGGGTGGGCTCCTCGCCCCAGGACTGGCCCCATCAGCGCAAGCTGGCTCTGCGTTGCCTCCGCCGGCTCGACTGGCAACGGCCGGGGCGGTGGGTGTGAAGCCATCGGGGTCCTGCGTGTCGGCGCCAGCCCTCGGGGCACCGAGAGGCTGGGCTGTGTGTGACTGCAGCTCGTCCTGGCCTGCCCTGACGCTCGGGAAGCACAAGCGCGTTTCTTCTCTCTCATCGCTTGCAGGCCCTGGGGGGTCGTGCCTCGTGAGAACGGCTTAGAGCAGCAGCACAGCCCCCCGTGGAGAAGTGGGTGAGTGCTTTCCCTGCCTGTGCCCAGCCGCCTGGCCCTGCCCCTCCCGCCACCCTCCCAGGCCCCCCATCTCTGCCAGGGCCCAACTCAGGCCGCATCCCCTCCTCCAGGACTCCCCCTGAGACCCTACACATAAGTGCTCTTCCTCCTCTGAGCCCTGGGGGCTGAGTGCAAAGACACTTGGTGCATGTATTCTTTCTGTGTGTGTTTATGACAATACCGCTTCTGAGCGCTTACTGTATGCACTTCCTTTAGCCGGCACTGGGACACCCATTCCGTCTTTGTGGAGCAGACAGGTGGTAAGGCACACTCCCAGAGACGGGAGTCCGACCTGCAGAGGTGGGGCTGGCGGCTGGGGTGTAAAGGAGGAGGGGTCGGTTGGTCTTGCCCTGGGTGAGGGGCTGCAGCAGTCTTCTCGAGGGGCTGCCTGGAAGTCACCAAGAGGCAAACCCAGACTTGGGCCCAGGTCTCTCCGTCTCTGCCCAGCACTGTCCCCACCTGCTCGGGAGGCTAGGCCAGCCTGCAGCCCCCCGGGGGGGGGGGGCCCGCTGACTGGGCGAGGTCTTGAGCCCCTCTCGAGTCAGGCTTGGGAAGAACTTCAAGCAGACACCAGGGAAAATGTGGGCCCTGACCTTGCTGAGAGAAGTCCACTGACCCCACTCGGTGCAGCCTGTCCTGCCCCTTGGGCGTCTTGGCCCGGCTGCCTGTCGTCTTCTGAGTCCAGTATGGTCTCGGAATGGCCTGGGTGAGGGCCGCTGAGGCATCGCCAACAAGGTGAGTTTTCCCATCACTGCAGCTCCCCAGGGAGTAACGGCCCCTGTGGCCATCATGCGGTGCCCACCTACCAGGAACACAGAGTCTTGTCTCTGGAGGCCCCGGCTGGGCTGTGTGCACTGGTCATGGCTCAGTCCACAGCTCTCCTTGCTCTGTCTCTCGGAGGCTCTGCCCAGCCTTCCACATGAGCACTCAGGAGCCATAGAAGCCTCGACGGCAGCCCTGGGCTTCCAACTGCCTCAAGGGTTCCTAGGGACAGACAGCGTCCCACCTAGGACCCCCTTGCTTGGCTCACCTGTCATCAGTGGATGACCCCTGACTCCGGGGATCTGCTGGGGTTCTGATGAGGAGGAAGTCGTCAGTGGGTGACCCCTGACTCCCGGGATCTGCTGGGGTTCTGATGAGGAGGAAGTCGTCGCTGGATGACCCCTGACTCCGGGCATCTGCTGGGGTTCTGATGAGGAGGAAGCACGGGTGTCTGGGTTCCCATTAGAAGTGACCCACCTCCACTCCTGCCCATCACAGCCCCTTGCCGCCCCGGACTCCCCTCCTACTTGTCCCCAGGGTCCGGGTGGATCCTATCTGGGGAGCTGAGATGCTCAGGGGGGAGGCTGGACCCCTGCAGGGGACAGCCTGGGAGGGTCCATGTGTCTGAAACAGGCCTGGGGGACAGTAGAAGGCCCCCCAACCCCGTCCCGACCACTGCCTCACAAGCAAACCTGAGGCCCACGTGGAGGGCCTTACGGGGCACATGACCGCCTGTCCCAAGCACCTGGAGGGGAACATCACTCTTCCCGGGGAGGCCCAGCCTTTCTTCCTGACCCCCTCGCACAGCCTCTCCGCGATCAGGACCCGGACACAGCCCTCACCCTGCAGCCCAGCAGTGGCCGCAGCGCCGCCATGAGGTTGTTCTCTGCTCCCGCAGCTCCAAGGCCCAAATGACCCACAAACGGAGATGGAGGGCCAGGCTCTCCTGGGCCTAAATTGCTCCTCCCCCCCGGCGCTCGCGGCGCCTCCTTTCCTGGTGATCATTGAAAAACACTTTTCCTCCACATAACGGCCCAATTCACGAGCTTCCTGATAGGAAGCAAAGATGTATATCTAATAACAGATTAATGGGGACAGGAGGGGAGAAGGCGGCCAGCAGAGGGTCTGCCCAGCAGGAAGGAGAGCGTGTGCCCTGCTATGGAGCTCCCCCCGCCCCTGCAGGCCCGGTGACTCTCCCAGAGGGGCTCAAGAGAGGTCATCAGAGCCCAGGCAGGGAGACAGGGTATGGGCTCCCCTCGGGATTACCAGGGCCGCGGGGACATGGGCCCCCGGTGCAGTCCGTGCCCTCATTATGTTTAAGCAGTGAACGGATGATAGATTTACGGGGCTCATCCATTTTCCTCCCGGCTCTGCTTCTACAGAAATAGAGGGGCAAATACGAGAGACCTTTATAAGGTCACATAATAGGCGAGGCAGGGCATGGTGCTGGGCCCTGCACCTTGTTGCGATGATGACGGTGGTGACATGCATCCACTGAGCTGCACACTGAAGCTCCGTGACGCTGTGCAAGTCCGATGCCCTCTAGTCCTCTTCATCCTCACCACAGAGTGCATGGACACAAAGGTCTGAAATGCAATGTGTCTCTGTGCAGTTGTTCCTAGAAGACTAGGGCTTGCATTGCTCCCTGGATTAAAAACAACAATAATAGTGTAATAGGGAGATCATGACGATGGCGTTCGTGACGATGGCAATGACAGTGATGTAACAATGGTGACGAGGGGGTGTTTATGACAATGTGGAAGTGGTATCGATGACAATGGTGATGACACTTGTCATGGTGGTGGTGATGGCGGCGATGGTGGTGATGATGATGATGGAAGTGGTGGTGGTGATGCTGGCAATGGTGATGATGATGGTGGAGGTGATGGTCATGGTGACAATGATGATGGAGGTGATGATGGTCGCTGTGGTGTGGATGGAGGTGGTGGTGGTGGTTGTGACGATGATGATAGAAGTGATGGTGATGGTGGTCTTGGTAATGATGGTGATGGAAGTGATGATGGTCGTGGTGGTGTGGATGGTCATGGTGGTCGTAGTGGTCATGGTGGTGATGATGGTCATGGTGGTGAAGGTGGTGGTGGTTGTCTGAGTTGTGATGGAGATGACGATGATGGTGGTGTTAACAATGAGAGTCCTCATGGAACTCTTGATCCAGGCAGGGTCCTGAATGCTCAACACTCTTCATCTCATGTCATCAGTACCACCACTCTCTGAGGGGTGCACTATTAGTAACTCCATTCTGTAGGTGAAGAAAATGAACACACTGAGTCACAAGGCCCTTGGTCCTGAGCTGGAGTCACGATTTATGCCCCTCTGGGTAATTCTGGAGCCCGCCTGCTCCCAGAGCTCGCTTTCCCTCCCCCAAGTCAGCGAGGGCTTCAGCAGCCCCCATGAGCTCCCCACTAGTCTGGGTGGTACTTCCTTGCCTCTCGTCACAATCCCCAGCACTCAGTGCTGCGTGTCTGCTAATTACATGTTTTATTGTCTCGTTTGCCATTAAATATTGTCTGCACCCGCCATTAAGCAAACCCACCTCCTTCTCAGATCTCTCCCCTCTCGAGTGCCCGCACACAGCCAGTCAGACTCTCAGGCTCGGAGCTGCCTTCCTCTCCACCCTCCCAGCTGAGTCCCCAGCAACCCCCGATACCCGTCCCGCCGCACCAGCCCGCCCTCCCCACCCAGCACCAGGGGCAGGGGTGTTCCTCAGAAGGCTGCTCCCCTTTGCATGTCCTCAGGTTCCCCGCAGGGTACTCCCAACGTCGGCCACAGGCTGGGCATGGCATTCCAAAACCTTTTCCTGCAGGCAGATGCCAGCTCCATCCTGGGCAAGGCCAGCACTCGCCTTAGAGTCCCTGGCCCTGATGCCTCTGGGACCCAAGGCCAGACCCAGACAGAGCCCATGCCTCCTGCCCCCGAGGTGTCAGCCCTTCCTCCCTAGAACCCTGCCACTAGACTGTGCTCCCTCTCTACGCCCAGGGGCCCCGGTCCGTGGTGAGAGGCCTCCCTCGGTGGGCCTTGCTCATCCTCCCTCCCATACATCACAAGGTCAGGTACAACCCACCTCTCCCCAAGGACCACACACTGCCCCCCTATCACAATAGTCTGCTGCTCCCTGACGACCCTGCACAGGTTCGCCCCCACCACCATCATTCAGCGTAACGTCAGTATTTGGCTAGTATGGTCTTTGTGGCCAGCGCCGTGTCCCAAACCCCAGCTGCACGCACCACCTCCGCAGGGCTCCTGACCGCCAGCCCATGGCTCCTTTGCTCCATGGCTCTGTCTTGGGCCTCCAGCCTCCTCCAGTCTCTTGGCGCTTCAACCATCTCCAAATCTGCCAGCCCTGGGTTTGCTTCCTCCCCTTCCATGCTGGGGCTTTCCCAGCACTCTGGCCCAAATCTGATTTTGGCCATGGACTTCCTCCAGTCTTGCCTTCCATTGCACCTGCTGGGAGACCCAAACTAGACCCACCTGGTGGTCTGCTTCTCCACACCTGCCCCTGGCCCACTGCCTGTCCCCAGGAGGGTGCCCACAGCTGTGCTGTGACAGCTCTGGCCAGGGGCCGGCTCTCCCACCCATGGCACCCTGCACCCTCCCCGACACACCTCCTGTCCCACTCCCCCACCTAGAGGAGTGATTCTGAATCTTTACCCAAAGCCAAAATTTTAGCAACTTCCATCAGAGAATTGCATCCAGTAGCATCGTCCCCCTTCCCAGAGGCGATGGGAACAGACACACCCCTGGATGTCGGCCCAGACACAACCTCGCAGTGGGAGGGCATTGTGTCCTCTGGGCGCTGGTCTCAGGTCCTAGCCACAGTTTTCGAGAGTCTGCTGATGTCTGCTTTAGGAAAGAATTGCTGCCTGACGTGCTGCCTGTGCCTGAGCTTCCCAGCACTTCACGCGTGCAGCTCCTCGAGGCTCCCTGGCTGGGCCTGGCTCACCCTCACTGGGCTCTGACAGGCCTGCGAGAGCACACGGCCGTGCAGCGGGTGGTCAGGTCAGCAGCTCCGCGGGTATGTCCCCCCGGGGTCGGTGCACCCGGTGGACGGGGGGCGTGGTGCCCACCCCCCCGAGGGAGGCCCAGACAGCTGGGAGTTTAGACCCAGTGATGTGAGGAACACAGAGCCTTTGTGAGTTGCTTTTATCTTTCTCAGAGCACAGTTTTAAAAATTACTAAGTCAATATTTGTTCAATGCAGAACACTTGAGAAACAAACAATGGAAGGGAAAAATGCCCGTAATTGCACGGCACAGAGGTAAACCCCGCCAACCGTGGGGGAGGCTTTCTTCTCTCCTCCTACCTTCCTTTCCTCTCTCTCGGTACCCAAACAGGACCCTTCAGTAGGTGCATGCACACACACGTGCTCGTCGGCACACACAGGAGCACGCACAAACATGTCTGTGTGAGCACATGCATGTGTACACACATGTACACACAGAGAAGCACAGGTGTGCACATGCATGTACACACGCACACAGAAGCACGGATGTGCACACATGTACACACGCACCCAGGAGCACGGATGTGCACACATGTACACACACAGAAGCACAGGTGTGCACACACATGTACACACGCACGCAGGAGCACGGATGTGCACACACGTACAAACGCACACAGAAGCATGGATATACACATGTGTACACACAGAGAGAGAAGCACAGATGTACACACATGTACACACACAGAGAAACACAGATGTGCACACGTGTACACACGCACACAGAAGCACGGATGTGCACACTCATGCAAACACAAGAATGCACATGCAACGTGCACTTGCATGTACACAAAAGTGTGAACATACACACGAGCATGCCTACCGTGTGTGTACACAGGGTTTACACACATGAGTGTGCACATGTAATGCACGCACGAGTGTGCACACACGTGAACACACACACAGCCATGGGATTCCTCCTGACCTGTGTCTCCAGCCATGTATCAGGTCGCCTTCGTCTGCTGCTTCTGGTCTCCACCCACGCCAGCAGTCCTCACCTCCTGTGCCTCAACCCCGAAGACTGAACTGTCCTCTGCTTCCAGCTGGTGCCTCTGAGACCCGTCCTCGTGGAGGGGACAAGACCACCAGCATCGTCCAGCAGCCTCTTGCTGCTGCGCCTACAGTGAAGACAGCGCATGAGCGGCCATCCCTCCTCCCTCCCTTGGGCTTGCCCCCTCCCCGGGCCCCGACTCTGCTGACGGGCACTTGTGGCCCAGACTGCACCCGTACCCCACGCCACACCCTCCTGCCTGGACCGTTTCCTCGTCGCTGAGGCTCTCTAATTCAGCAGCTTAGGTCAGGGTCAGCGCCTGAGTGGCGCGCAGCTGAGCTGCCTCCATGTTTCCCGAGTGAGTAACCAGTACTCACAGGCGTGAATGAGGTCGCTACAACATCTCCCTCCTAGCACCCAGCCCCCACACGTGGCCTGGCCTGCTTTTGGGGCTAAACGCCGGCACAAAGAGTCACAGGATATAATGGTGTGTGTAGCCCAGGGGGGTCCCCTTCTGGAAAGCTGACATCATCCCCACTCTAACCAGACGGGGTGACCCACATGCGTAACACTGCAGGACGGGGTGTTTTTCTGGGCATGCGCTCTGACACGTCTTGCTCATGCTAGGTCTTCCACGACTAGTGAATGCTGACACTCTTGTCTGCACACTGACGGTCAGTGCAAGTTCGTCCGTGACTTTCTGGCTCAGACCCTCTGTCTGTCTCTGCATGGAACTTTTTAAATTATTTATTCATGATGATAGTCTAGGTCATTAGCTCATGTCAGACCTCTGTCTAAACAGGGGTAGTGAAATACCCTCCAGGCACTGTGCTTACTTTTAATTGTACTTAAGTTCTCATTTGACTAATGAAGTTTGAATTTTAATGTAGTTGCATCCACTAATAATTTGTGGCATCCTTGATGGGCTGCACCACATTGTTCTGTCGAGGCTCTGGCCAGAGGGGAGGTGGACGCTCTCTCTGGTTGATAACGGGCAGGAGCAAGCCGGCCTCTGGGCGAAGACAAGCTCTGGGGGCCCCATAATTCACAACGACATAGCCAAACTCTGGGAAGTTTAACTTTCACGTTTATCTTTACAAGGTTTCTCAAATAGCGGCAACACTCTCCCTTCTAACTCTGATTTACTTGTTTTCTTCCCCCTTTGGAAAAGCCGAGAGGCAGACGTTCCAATTCATTAAACCTCCCACATGTGCTTTAAATTCCATTTTCAAGATAAAATCCAAAAGACGACACACAAAATCAGAGCACACAGTGATTAAAATGTACTTTTCCTGTCCACTCCTCTCTGCAGTTTCCCGGATCTTTAACTCCTCCAATCCTGGAGATTTCCAGAGTGATTAATTCTCCCAGCCACGGGTACCCGTTTGCCGAGACCGCCATAGCCAAGTGCACAGACTGGAGATTCATTCTGCACTGTCCTGGGACCCGCAAGTCTGAGACCGAGGTGCAGGCAGGCAGGGCTGGTTCCTCCGAGCCACTCGTTGGCACGTGGGTGGCACTCATCCCTGAGTCCTCCCTGGGGCATCCCTCTGTGCGTGTGGGTCTGACCACCTCTTCTTACAAGAACATGGCTCGCATGGATCAGGACCCCAATGAGCTCGTTCTACCTTAATCTCCTTTTAAAGGTCTATCTCCACACAGTCTCTTGTTGGGCTCTGGGAGCTGGGACCCCAACATGTGACCTTTATGGGGACCCGATTCGGCCCACGACAACACAATTGACATTTTCAGATGGAAGAAATCCCCCTATAACCTGATTACAATTATGTCTTGAATTTCTTTCACTGTATGTAAATATGAACTTGGAAAGTTTCATGCGTCTGTTTTCCCGTTTAACCACCAGGAACTGTTGGGTGAAGTGTCTCCCGGTCTCCGGGGTACAGCAGGAGGAAGAGCGGCTTCTGACTGTGGCCAGGACCCACCCTGTCCCTGGGGGAGAGTTGCTTCGCCTCTAAGCCCGGCATCCACGTCCGTAAGGTGGGGAGCTGGTGATGCTCAGGGCAGGGGCTGCCGTGGAATCAGGGAGCTACACACGAGTCCCCGGGTTTACCAGTGTCACTCCCATTGTTATGTGAGCCTCACTGACACCCCGAACCATTTCCCAGCACCTTCTGCTCTGCGACGCCCCTTCTCTGTGTGACGCGTCTCCGTCCCCTCTACGGCGCCCATACAGTTGGTGCCATTCGTGAGAAATAATAGCTTCAAAATCCATGTGTCAGTGACAGATACGGATGGTCCACCGTGCGACGGCCGGAGCCTCAGGGTCCCGACGCACAGACCGGGAGAGGGGTCCCAGCGCTAATTAGGGATGCAGATGTAGGGGTGAGGCCCGGAGCGCTCCGCTTCTCAAAGGGCCGTCCACACACTGTTGATTCTGGTGCTTGGTTCTCTTCCCTCTGTTGTACGTTTCATGTCCTCTGTGTTTCTTTCTATTTCCTAGGTTTGGTGTTTCCCTCTGTCGTTTTCCTGGAGCATATCCTCACGTTGCCTCCTAGGGAAGTCAAATGGGAGATGGATGCCGTGTGCACGCGCTGAATCTTCGTTCCAATTTGCCTTCCGCCGCCAGTTTGTGAGCGGAAGGCCTGCGGGCACCCCCACATGGCGTAAGCCGCCGCTGAAACAGGGCAGATGCCAGCTCCTGTTGCCTTTCTTTGTGGATGAGTATTTTGCTTCTCTCTGAAAGTTCTAGGGTTTCTTTTTAGCTGAGGTGTTATGCATTTTTATGATAATTTGCCTTCTGTGAATGTTGGAATCATTCTGCCTGGTCTTACAGGAGGCCCATGTGTGTGAAGGGCTGTCTTCCCTCCCTGCTCCGAGTCGCCCCTGCAAAGGGGAGTCGCTCCCTCTCTCCCGTCCCCGTGCTCGGGATCTGCACCTGCTCCCAGCCTCCTGCAGGCTCCAACCTCTGCCTTCTGCTCTGTGTTCTTGGAGACTGACTGACTCTGATTGCTCATCCGGCACAGTTTTCCTGGGGGATGCCTCGTATTTCACACTCTAACCGCTCATGTTGTCCGAACATTCCCTTTCAGAGCATGCTGCTTTCTTATTTTATGGATATAATATCTTCTCAGACAGATCTGTGTATGTTAATTGGAGTATTTTTAGAGTAATTTTCACTTAATTTGCTCTGTTTCCTCTGGCTTTTTTTTTTTTCTTGGTGCATTTGTCTTCATCTTTCTCTTCCTTGCCGCTGGCTTTTCTCGCGGGCCTGGTGGTCCCTGGCGGTCCATTCACATGGCAAAAACGCAGGGGAAGGGGCTGGCATGCCTTCCTCAGTGGCTGGTCAGCAGGACTGGCTTTCCTGCTCACCCTCCCCAGGGTCGTGCTTCTGACCTTGGGCTCTGAGTGCTGTGGGGAGAAATGTGGCAGTTGGGAGATTCTCTTGGGGTGGGGGCCTGGGACTCCCTGTGTCAGAACGGAAGGGGTTTCATTCTGAGGTCTGCCCCAGCTCTGGCTTCCCCATGGGGCTGATCCCGCGGCGGCAGTGACAGGTGACCAGGCTGAGTGTGCAGGTTGGTGTGCCCACCTGTGCTCTGACCCCGTGGGTGGGAAGGCGAGGGGTGGCCTGCTGGGATGGCCCCACTGCAGCTCCCCATAGCCTCTCCTTTCAGCCTGCCTCCTGGCCCCAGGCCACCCACGCCTGCTGCATCTGGGACCGGGCTCCTGGAGCTCCCGTGGGCAGGATCTGGGCTGCAGGGCTGCTGCCAGGATCCAGACTCCAGCTTCCTCCCATTCCTCCTGTTTTATAGGTCGGCTCACATCCCTCTGCTTTCTGTCTCCTAGAATTTATTAAAATCTCTTAGTCATTGTTGTGAGGATTAAAATGCAATTATGTATGCAAAGCACATCTTACAGTACCTGGCACATAAGGAGGGCTGGATAAATGTTAGCAATTATTATCACAGTTGGTTAAGTGATTTCCCTGAGATGGTGAGACTCTCCCTTCAAGGAGGCCCAGTGCAGACAGAGACAAAGCACCGCCAGTGATGGGTCCCCCCACCTGGTCCTGGTGCATTTGTGTAGGCTTGGTCATTCCTTACAACCCCAGGAAACTGGGGAATGCGATCTCACCTTTCCACCCACCGCTGGGGCCCACAGACTTAACCTTGCATCCAGATGGGGTCGAAGGAAAGACACACTGTGCCTGCCACAGGCATGGGAGAGGGAATTTCAGCTTTGGAGGCTCTCAGTTAGATTCCTGGACAGCTTCCGATAGGCAAGGCAGGGGCTGCAGAGGCAGTGTCGGGAGGGCCTCCTGGCTGAGGCGGTTTCAGTTGTCTCAAGGTCTGGGGGCACTAGCAGCATTCCGAGGGAGCTGCGGAGTCTAAGAGGGCCCCGCAGTCTCTGCACCGTGGTGTCCTGCCTGAGCATGGGCAGAAACCTGACTTGCTCCTAAGGAATACAATACACCACAAGTGGCAGGATGTCGGGCCCGTGATTACGTTACATTACATAATATAAAGGTCTCAGCAGCCGCTCACTAGCTTGGTGAAGGAAGCAGCCCTGTGGCGAGAGCTCACACGGCAAGGAAGTGTCAGGGTTTCCTAGAAACTGCAGGTGGCCTTCAGGAGCAAGGGGTGGCCTCCAGCAAATAGCCAGCAAAAAGCCAGGGCCATATGACCACAGGGATGGACACTACCGACATCCTAAGTGAGCACGGAAGGGGACTCTTCCCAGGTCGGACCTCCAGATGAGACCACGCCTTGGTCAAGCCTATAATTGCAGCCTATGAGACCTGGAACAGAGGGACCAGCTAAGCCTGCACTCCGTCCTGACCCCAGGAACAGGGAGAATACATGTGTGTTGGGTGAAGCTGCTGAATTTGTGGTCATTCATTACACAGCCGTAGACAACTAAAACACTCTGCGTCTTGGGATGTGCTGGATGGAATACCGCAGTGCCCTCTGACGCTCACCCTGGGAGAACCACAACTAGGGAGGTGGGCATCCTGAGCAGGGATGCAGGCACCTGCCTAGGAGGAGGGCTGTTTCCACCACCAGGGTGCAGAAATCCCTCCAGATTGGCACCCTGGCCCAGCTCTCCCGTGGGGAGTCATTGAGCCATGCTGGCAATAGCCTGTGCAGGAGGCCAAGGGAGAGGGGACGGCATCCGCTAACTCTGCCCTCCAGAACAGCTTCCTTTCACCCTGCCCAAGAAGACTGGGGACTGTGCTCCCGAGTGACCCTAGTTTTGCTCATGTGGCCATTGGAGCTGACACAGCTGAGTTCAGAGTCGAGTAAATGTGTTCTGCCGGTCCCATCTTGTGGACCAAAAGGCCAGCTCTGGCTTCCCCTGGGCACTCAGCCCAGCCCTGGGCTCTGTGCTCATCACCGAAAACCACATGCACAAAGAACCGGTGTAAACCTCATAATAACCTTGTGAAGTAGGAACTGATGGGGAAACACAATTGGAACCCTGGCCCCAGAGCCTGGAAGCTTAGCCCCGTCCTGTGCTCCTTTCAGGCTGGGCATCCCCCAGACCTGGGCCACACCAGCTGTGTACTCTGGGCGAGTTCCTAATCACTATGAGCCTCAGGTTATGAACCCTGTGTGTGAAGGTTGTACTAATATCTACCTCACTCCATTATGAAGAGAAACTTGGCTCCTGGTGGTGTTCCGCCCCTGTGAGCCCACATCGCGGCACCCCGCTGGGGGAGGTAGCAAGAGGCCGTGTCCTGAGTGTTCCCAGAAAACATGCTCCTGTCCGCAGCATTGGCAGACATAAGCATAGACACACAGGAAAGAGAAAGAGCTAGACTAGAGCTACACAAATCAGTTTCCTACCAAATGGTGCTCTGACCTTGGGAAAGTCACTAAACTCTCACCTTCCACTGATTCATCCCTACAATGGAAATGCTGTAATGTACTGCATGTGGTTGCTAGGACCACTCATGGAACACTATTTCTGGGGCACTGGCCCACGGGAAGGTCATCCTTCGGGGTAGCCAAGCTCTCAAGCCTTTATGACTTAGGGAGGAAGCATGGGAGCCCCGAGTGACCCTAGCATTGCATTCTTCTCTGACATTCAGTTTTCGGTCAATTCATGCCACCAGATTTTTCTGTGCTCTTATTACATTTCATGCCAGCATCGGTGTTTGCAAGGAAAACAGAGAATTGGGGCATCACCTTACAGTCCCATCCCAGAGGGAGGGTCGGGGAGGGTGAGCACTGACCCTCAGTGCGCACACACCACATGTCGGCAAACTTGCTGTTTTTGTCTTTGTGGCAACACACTGGTGCGTGTAAAATCAGCTTTTTGTAGAAGGTGAAATTGAAGTTCAATGAACTTAAGGAATTTGCTCAAGGTCACATGGACAGAGAATTGTCTCCTCATAGACTGCGTTCAAATAACCATAAATCAGGGAGAAAATGATGATTATCAAAGCTATTTAAATAAGACAAGTCACTTGGCCTCTGAGTCTTTTATCTTTATTGGATAAATGCCTTGAGCAAAACCTACTTTTCAGAGTTTTTGTGAAAATCCAATTATCCATCAAATGTGAGTGTTTGCAGCACGCTTAAGGGCACATAGTAGGTGTTTAGTAAATGTTTGTGAATCATAATCTCAATGAGGACAGATGAGAACAATTCTGAGAGTATGAAAGAGGAATATCATGATTTTTGATAAAGGAGCAGTGGTCGGGGTTGACAGAAATTTCTGAAAGAGGTGCAGGATAAGGATAGGGACTCAGGCAGGCTTGCAGGCAGGAGGGTACAGTGGGAGAGGTTCTCTGCACCAGAGAGGGTGGGGGAGATGGGGGTGCAGCTCGTAGAGAACATCTGGAATGCTGTCCTGAGGTGTTCACAGGGAAAGGAGACCAAAAGGGGCTTTGGACCTGGGATGGCGTTGGGAGTGTGTTCTGGTTGAGGCCACATGTAGGCACTGGAACTCTCTTGTGTTCAGACTCCAGTTGCTTATAACTCACATGACTTTAAAATGACCACAGGGACATAGTAAACCTCACCTTGAACCACACATTTCTGTAACAGTCAGAGTCCCACATAGAATAGGCTCTTCTCAAGCACCAGGATTTAACCAGGTTGATCTTAATGAAACACAGCTGATGTGGGCATGAGTTCTGGAAACCCTCACACCCAACCGACCAGCACTAATTCATCCACCTAGTACAGGTGCATCTCATGGATAAGAGCTCGGAGTGCGATGGGCATTCCAGTCTTCAGAGGACGGTATGAAAGGTCAGAGATAAAGAACAACCTCTTCTTTATACCTCCAGTCATGAGGGAGGCATAAGGTCTGGAACTACCCTCTTGTCATCACAAAAATAAAACAGAAAACAGCGCTAATAAATGGAACAACTGTTCATAGATATTAATCCTTGGGCCATGAAGGGCTGCGACCCCAGAGGGAAGGGAAACAGACATATGAGACCTGCTACTGTGCAGAACTTTTGCCTGGAGGCAACATCTGGAGGGCAACACCAGAGAGGCATCCGAGCACAGCAAAGGTGAATGGAAAGAGGCCAGAGTCAAGCAAGGCCAAAGTAGCCGGAGTTTATAGGATAGGTTACAGAAAGAAAGGAGATACAGAGAAACAATTCAAGGAATTCAAAGCGGTCCCCTGGAGTCTGATTAACTACCAATTAGCACATGTGAAGAACAAGGAGCTATAAGTGAAATAATGCCTAGAGCTCATAGCGCTTGGAATTACCTCCTCCATAACACAGACACTCCACTGAATGCACAGGACATTTAGTACAGCGGCCAGAAGAATCTGTGGGGGCGAAATCAACTGTAAATTAAAGGCTACTCTGGACCCACCAAAAAGAGTCAAAAACTAAAACTAAAATCACTGAAATAATCCACAGGTAACAGAATTGACAGCCAAGAAAGCCCAAAAAGCTTTAAAGGAATATAACAAAATCTAGCATTCAAGAAGTCGAATTTATACTGTTATGTTTCAGTGTTTTAAGTAAATGTTCATAAAAATAAGAAATTTGATCCATATCTAGAAGGAAAATCAGTTCAGTGAAGTGGGCCTGGAAATAGCAGAATTATAATAATGGATTATCAGGGACGCCAGTAAAAGATATTATAAAACATGATATACATGCTCAAGGATATAAAGAAAAACATGGGAATGATGAGGAAAGAAATGAGGATACAAAAAGAATCTAATGGGACCTCTAGAGATGAATAATGTGATCAATATCTAAAACCAGTAATATCAACAGATGAAATTAATACACAGGTTGGACACCAAGTAAAGAATGCCGGGGAACTTGAAGGCATAAAAATATGTCCAACTTGGAGTAAAGAGAATAAAAGAACTGAATAAATAATCAGAGCCTCAGCGACTGTGGGTTAATACCAAGGGGTCTGATATCTGATCATTGCAATTCTAGAACATGGAGTGTGGTGCCAGGGGGCAAATAGAAAACATATTTGAAGAAGTATTCAAAGTTTTCTTTTCAAATTTCATTTACAATTCTTTTTGCAAATGCAAGAATCTTATTAAACTCAAAGCAGAGTAGACACACAACACCATCATCACCACCACCACCATCACCATCACCATCACCAAGACACAAGATTAAGGAAAAACTAAAAATCAGCTAGAGAAAAAAACACAATGTAATAAGGAATGTAGTTAAGAATACCACCCCCTTCTTGTCATAATTTAAACAATCTGGAAGACAATAGAGCATCTTCCAAGTGCTGGGAAAAACTTCTGTCAGTTTAGAATTCTATATGGAGTAAAAATATCCTTCAAAAACAAAGTCAACATAAAACTCTTTAGACAAACAAAAGCTGAGAAAATACATCCCCAGAAGAACAGCCCTATAAAAATTGCTGAAGGGAATTCTTCAGGTAGAAGAAAATGACTTCAATCTGCACGGACATGAGGAGTGCTGGAGATTGTGAATAAGTGTGTAAAAAAAGTATTTTTTTCTAATTTTAAATGGTATTTAAAAGATCATTTAAAGTGAAAGTAATAACAATGCAATGCGGGGTCATAAAATATGTAGATGTAAGATGTATGGGAATAACAACTCAAAGGATGGGACCGGGAAGTAAAATTTGTAAGGTTTTTATATTATAAAAGGTAGATTGTTTATATTATAAAAGGTAGATTGTGATAAACTAAACATATATATTATAAATACCAGCTTAATTATGGGAAGAAACACCAAGCGGTAGAACTAAGAGGCCAATAGTGGAGATAAAAAATAGAATTCTAAAAAATACCCAGTATAAAAGAAGGCAGGATAAGAGGAAAGAGGGAACAAAGAACAGATGGAACATACATAAAACAAATATGAAAAGAAAAGATTTAAATCTAACCACATGGATAATTACATTAAATGTAAAGGATATAAACACTCCAATTAAAAGACAGAAAATGTTAGACTGGACAAAAAAGCAATTATTTGATTCTCTGTTACTTACAATAAGCCAACTTTAAATATAAAGACACATATAATTTAAAGATAGAAATATATATGCCATCCAAACTCTAACCTAAAGTAAGCTAGAGTGGCTATGTTAATATCAGAAAAGTGAAGTTCAGGGAAAAATATATCATCGGGAAAAATAAGACATATCATAATAATATATAGCTACATTAATCAGGAAGACTTAATAATCTTAAGTGTTCATGTGCCAAATTATAGTGCTAATCTTAAAGAAAATACTAGTAAATCAAATCACAATGCATAAAAAGGAGAATATACCTTGATTGAATGGAGTTTATTCCAGGAATCTAAGGTCAAGTTAATATAAAAAAAAGTTAACACTTGGAAATCAATTAATTTTCTGCATTGTAAGAATAAATGGAGAGAATATTATTTTTAACAGATGCAGAAAAAAGCATTTGATGAAAATTAATAGCAATCCATAATAAAAATTCTCAACAGATTTGAAGTATAAATAAAATTCCCCACTCTGCAAAGTATATCTATGAAAAGTCTACAGCTAATATCATCTGTTAATGGATACCCCCATCATTTCTATCCTGTAATGTACTAGAAGTCCCAGCAAGCATAAGAAGGCACAAAACAAAAATGAAAGCATACAGATTGGGAAGGAAGAAATAAAACTGTCTTTATTTGCAAATGGCATGATCATGAACAGAGAAAATCCAAAGTAATACACTAGGAATCTTCAAAGAGCAGTTAGTGACTTTAACAAAATCAAAATTTAGTCCACTACACAAAAATCTATTGTATTTGTACATACTAGCAATAAATAAGTGGAAACTGAAGTTTTTACAAAGCAATATCAATTGAAACAGCATCAAAACCATCACATATGTAGGGATAAAGTTAACAAAATTCATCTGAAGTAAATGAAAGGGGATCCAGATGAAAGGAGAAATGCACAATTAAGAGATAGGATGCTTAAAAAATGGAACACTTGATATGAAGTCATCGATTATCCCAAAGTCGACCTATAGCTTCAATACATTCTCTCTTTTTTTTTCAATGTTCCAAGATTCATTGTTTATTCCCAACACCCAGTGCTCCATGCAATACGTGCCCTCCTTAGTACCCACCACCAGGCTTCAATACATTCTCAATCAAAAATGTTTTCACTCATAATGGGTACATAAAGAATAGCTCAGAGGACCATAGGGGAAGGAAGGGAAAACTAAAAGTGGGGGAGGAATCAGAGGAGGAGATGAACCATGAGAGACTCTGGACTCTAGGAAACAATCTGACGGTTTCAGAGTGGAGAGGGGTGGGGGGATGGGTGAGCCCGGTGATGGGTATTAAAGAGGGCACAGATGGCATCGAGCACTGTGTGTTATACACAAACAATGAATCATAGAACACTACATCAAAAATTAATGATGTACTGTATGGTGAAAAACATGACATAACAAAAATCCCTTTTTTAGAAATTACCAAGCAGACTCTAAAATGAACATAGAAATTTAATGAAATTACCATACTCAAAACAATTTTTGCAAAACAGAATAAAGTTGGAGACATATCCTATCTTAATTTCTGATAGAAACCATCAAAAGAGGGTTTTTGTGGGGTGTTCTATAATGATAGGTATTTAGATTGAACAGGATTGGGGAATCTCAAAATAAAGCCATACATATATATTCAATTCTGTTTTTTTTTACAAAGATGCCAAGGTAATGTAATAGAAGAAAGAGTAGCCTTTTCAATAAATGGTGTTGAAATTATTGGATACACATATAGAAAAAAATGAGACTTGACCCCCAGCTTCAAGCCTTTCTAAAAAGTTTACTTGAAATGGATCCTCAACTTAAATGTAATAATGCTGCAAAACGTCTAGATGAAATCATGGTATGAAATACTTACCATCCTGGATAAGCAAAGAATTCTTAAGTAGGGTCTAAATAAGCACAAACTATAAAAAGATATTGACAAATTGGACTCCTTCAAAACTAAAACCTTCTCCTTTTTCAAAGACATTGTTAAGAAAACAAAAAGACCAAAAAAAAAAAAAAAAAAAAAAAAAAAAAAAAAAAAAAAAAAAAAAAAAAAAAAAAAAAAAAAAAAAAAAAAAAAAAAAAAAAAAAAAAAAAAAAGAAAAAAGAAAAGAAAAAGACAAGAAACAGAATGGGAGAAAATATTTACAGTACATAAATCTGACAAAGGTCTTGTAATCAAGCTATACAAAGTTTCTTTTAGCTCAATATAAGAAGATAAGAAACTCAATGGACAACCAACAAGTGGGCAAAAGATGTGAACACACTACAAAGCAAGATATAGAAATGGCCAATAAACACATGAAAAGATGTCCAACATCACTAGACGTCAGGAGAGTGCACATGAAACCACAGTGGGAGACCAGTGTGCCCAGAAGAACACTTAAATCCCAACAGACTGACAATTTGAGGCATTTATGAGAGTGGGAGCATCCAGGGCTCCTCTCATACACCACTTCAGGGGATTCCACAAGCGTATAACCATTTGGAAAAGAGTTTGGCAATTTCTGAAAAGTTATACATATACATATCAAGGAACTCAGAAATTTTACTCCTAGATATTCACCCAACATAAAGGAATACAGATACCCACGTGAGAGCTCACCTACTAAAGTCCACAGAAGTGGTGTTCATAATAGCCCCAAGTAGAAACGACCCAGCTCTGCACCAAGAGGTGAATGCATGAGCACCAACAACCAGAGAGGACAGTAGCTAGGTCAGACTCATCAGAATTCGAAGCTCTTGTGTTTCAAGGGACATTTTCAAGGGAATGAAAAAACCCTGCAGAATGTGAGATTTTTTCCAGTCACACGTCTGACGGGGTCTGGCATCGGAATATATAGAGAACACTTACAACCAGCAATAAAAAGACAAACAGCACGACTGAAAAACGGGCAAAGGATTCGAATTGACATGTCTCCAAAGATGATCAATAAGCACAGAAAAAGTCGCTTCGTGTCATTAGTCCCAGGGAAATGTGGATCCAATACACTTCACACGTCCTAGGATGGTCATGACCAACAAAATGGACCGACTATAAATGTTGGGTGCGGAGCCCCGGGCGCCCCCACACGGCCGGTGGGGATGCTCAGTGACGGAGGCACTTTGGAACAGTCTGGCTGCTCTTCAAGACGTTAAATATAGAGTCACCATCCGACTCAACACTTCTAATTCTAGACATACACGCAAGCAAACTGAAAAACATGTTCATCCAAACGCTTGTACAAAATGTTCATAGCAGCATTATTCAGAAAAGCCCCAAATGTAAAAGCCTAGTGTCCAGCAATGGGTGGATGGGTAAACAGAATGTGGTCCATCCACACAACAAAATACTGCTCATGCCCCAACGGGAACAGAGTGATGACACCTGCGGCCACAAAGGCAGATGTTGAAAACACTGTGCTCGGCGAAAGAAGCCAGGCGTGAAGACTGAATTTTGTCTTAGTGCATCTATACAAAGTCTCCAGGCTCAGTTGATTCGTAAGCGACAGGGGTTGGGGGATAGGGGGACAGAAGGTTGACAGCTAATAGGTTTCTGTGCAGGTCATAAAAATTTTCTGAGATTAGTCCGAGAAACAAACTGAGGGTTTTAGAGGGGAGGGGGTGGGGAGATGGGTGGGCCAGGTGGTGGGTACTGAGGAGGGCACAGACTACACGGAGCACTGGGTGTTATACACAAACAATGAATCACGGAACACGACATCAAAAACTAAGGATGTTCTGTATGGTGACTAACGTAACATAATAAAAGTTTTTTTAAAAAGATGATGGTGTTGGTTGTACCATTCTATTAATATACATTTTAAAAGGGTGAGTCTGACAGTATATGACCTATATCTCAAGAAAGCTGATACCAAAATGGAAAAAGACGAATGGATAAACAAAATCTAGGATATTCATATCCTGGAAATACTACTTAACAATAAAAATGAACAAAGTACTAAAATATATAAATACATAAGGGACCCCAAGAGCACACTGAGCTTACTAATCCAGACCGCGATGTGCTCACGTCAGTGTCCATTTAGACAAGATCCTAAAGAGCGAATCTGATGTGTGGTTACAGAGCAGCAGCTGTGGGGGGCCTGGGGCAGGAGGATGGGCCGGGACAAAGCACAGGGTACTTGCAGGACTGAGGGAAATGTCTTCCATCATTGTGGTGGTGGCGGACGTGCCGGTGTATGAATCTGCCCCAAATCATCCAAATGCATGCTCACATGGGTGCATTTTGTCCTATGTAATCTATACGTCAATACAGTTCACTTTTGAAAAAGATTAAAGCCTCCTTGAACATGAATAAATCATGTGGCTTATTAACAGTTAGCCTAAGGATCATGTAGGTGTGCATTTAAAACATGTATTACCAATATGGTTCTCTTGTTGCGACTCAGTCCCACTCCATGAGGAAATGTGTAATGCTCATCTCTGCTGGACAGCAGGAATAAAGGGGTCAATAAGACAGGGTCCCGACACCCCAAGTTTGCCTTCTCATCATGCAGGCAGATGCACAAACAGTAGTTATGAAATAAAGAAGAGCAGCTAGTACATTAAGGAACACGCAGAGTCCTGTGTGTGTGGTGGGGCAGATGGCCTCAGGGAGGGGTTCCTGGAGGAAAAGGACGCAGCATTTACAGAACAGGAGGAAGAGGGGTCAGACGCTGGTGCAGGGGCGGTAAGAGAGTCTGGGAAAGCTGTGACGGGGGCCCTCTGCTGGGGCTCCCCCATTTCCTTACCCGTGACCTGGTGTGTTAGTCAGGAAATGCTGCCCTGCGCTGCCGTAACAAGAAGGCCTCCACACACAGTCTCTTAATTCTGCTGCAGCTCCTTCCTCCACATCCTTTGCCATCTGGGGCCAGCCTCCCCATCACCGTGGGGTGAGTCATCGTGAGAGCTATTTGTGGCCAGACCCGCGTGTGGCTGGCATCGATTCTGCCCAAGTTCCATGGGCCTGGCCTCTGTTGCATGGTGATAACCTAACTGCAGGGCAGGATGGGAAACCCAGTCCTCCCTCAAGCCATGCAGAGCACATGGGGTGACGGACACTGCACCGACGCCGCAGACCCACAGGTCGTGGGCCACTGGCAAACTCTGACCTTCCTTCAGCTCGGCCATAGTGCTTCTGCTGCTGGCGTCTTCCTAAAGGCACCCAAACCACAAGCCTTATGGAGCATGTCCCTGTTACGACCACTCTCCCTGCCTTTCCAGAAGGCTGACGGCCATCACGGTCAGTTTCCAAGGAGACAATAAGACGGCGTTTGCTTTCGGAAGCACAGGCTTTCCCACCCGTAGTGCTCAGACCACACTGCGAGTCTGTAGCCACCGGCACAGCAAGGGTGGAAATCGCAACACATACGGGCTTGGAAAGAGCACGTCCGGTCCTGCTTCTGCATCTTGTCCACCTTTCGGAGACTCAAGTTCATCCTCCTGGAGAGTGGCCACAACTCAGACCAGGCTCTAGCTATTGCTCTGTCCCTTCTTACTCTCCTTTCCTCTCATAGGAGGGACTGCTCACCCCACCCTCTTTGTAGGGACTTGCCGAGGCCTGAATGAGACAATAGCGGGGTGACTCTAACTCTTCGAGGTCATTGCTTCTGTCACTATTACTGCTATTGTTTCCATTGACGCCCCGAAGGCTGTCCTCCTGCAGGAAGGTCGTGCCCTCCTTTGGCCCCAGCACAGTTCTTGAATTTCTGTTTGGCTCACTCAGCTTGAACAGATACTTCCCTCCCCTCCTCTTAATGAGGAAAATATAAGTTAATGAGCTTGCAAATGGGCACCAGGGCCATTTCTGGGAGTAAGACGCCAGCGCAGTCTGCATGGAGCATGGTGAAGACGGGTCTTTAATAGGGAAGATGGAAAGGACGTCGTGCTGTCCTGAGCACACGGCTGCCACCAAAGCCATAAAGCTATAAACTGGGATTGTCTTTAGAATTGAACTTTTCCCCTCTCTCCAGTGGCTATTAAATACTTCCAAAGAAATTACTCTGAAGGAAAGGTGTTTAGCTCAGCTTTCATTTCGAGAGAGCTGACTTGGGGGAGCCAGGCATCAAGTGAGCATCAGGACACCGGGGTCCCGCCCTGCCTTTAATTGTTCCCACTGTCACTTCTGATGAGACTCCTGGCATTCCCAGACCACTCACTTCTTATAGAATGGGTGTAACAGGATGAGCAGTGATATTTCCTGTGTTCTTTATATAAACTGAGCCTTCTTACCTATATTATATTTTTTTAATTATCAAAAATAATTCACAAGGTAGACATCGTACCCATTTTGCAGACACAAAAACCAAGATTTAGGTCATTTGTATCACAAATGGTACTGCAAACCAGGCCAGGATGAGTCATGATGAAAGGCAGGAAACAGTGGCATGATGTGGGCCTACGGTATCTGTCCGTCTTACACGGCTTATGGCTCTACGGCAGAAGAGCTTATGAGGTGTGAGGAGACTCCAGTTTAACAAATGTCAGTGACACTTTGGTAAGTGCTAAGGGAAACATCGGGATAAGAGAGAGGTGTGAACTTGATCTTCAGGAGCTCTTGGTTTAATTGGGCAATGTATGGGGTAGATGTTCCTTGGTAAACAATCACAGCATGTTAGATATGAATAGGGTCATGGAATGTCTTATAAGGACTTGAGTAAACTTGATAGTTCGAACCCATGACTCAGCTCCGGCCCTCAGATGGCCCTGCTAACATAACTGGGAAAGGAGCGATCATGCACAAAACCAGGAGCATGGAGAGAATGTCATGGACAAGACAAAAAAAATGTCAGCACAGTTGCCAAAGGTGAAAAAGCAAAGGACAATGGTACCTGAGTTAGACCAATGGAGTCAGGGGAACTCAAGAGTCTGCTGGTGGGGAGAGGGAAGGACACGCTGAGCCATTCCGTCAAACTCTAGTGGGCCTCCAGGATCAGAAGCCTAGCTATCTCTAAAGGAACAGTGAGAGTGTAGGTGAGGCTGAGAAAAACGGAAGTTGTTTTGAGGTCTTTATAAACAGAAGACGGGGTGTTATCTTCCCTCTCATTACTTTGAAGGACCAGGCAAGAATACCTATCCATATCCAGCAGAAGGCTTGAGGTTTCTTTCTGGGGCTTTCACACTGGATGGATTCTTGATTGGACACTAGAAAAAAATGAGGCTAAGTGTCTCACTGTAAATGGGAGGGTGGTTAGTTGAAGAGATTTATATTAATTATGTAAACTTGACCCCTCTTCCACACTCAAGTATTAGACTCTGGAAGCCAGGCTCCTGCTCCCAAGAAGATGTAGAGGCGTTTTTCTAGGTATGCCCACTGGCTGGACGGGAGAGACTCGCAGATGCTGGCAATTGAGGCTTCCCCAATAACAAAGACATTGTGTCTCCTTATCACTATACAATGTCCCCCTCCAGTCTGAGCACATCCAGTATCCAGTTAGCTCTTCATGGTCTGCTCACAAAAAGCGAGCAGACTTCCATGGCTACGTAATATTAGGAGGAACTTCAAATGGGAGAGAAATCAAAACCAGTTAAAAAGAGTGAACCAAAACAAAGTAAATGAAGTCAAAGACAGGAATAAATGGACGGAAGTGAAAACAGAAACAACACTAAGTTCATATCTCCAGCAAAATAATGGAAAGTATTGCCTCATTTCAGTAATAGGATGTTATGAAAAAAATCAGAACACACACAAAACACTCTTATAAATTAAAATCAGAGAACAGAAAATCATTTAATTCAAAATAATATTTTTAAGATAAAATTAAAAGAATTGTCCAGAAAGTAAAACAAAATGTGGAAGAGATAGAAAATAAAAAAGAAAATGAGTGATGTGCTCAGGAGTTCCAAGGTCCAATAATGACACTTGCAGAAAAAAAGAGCAGAAAATGTAGAGGAAAGAAGGTTATCTGAGAAACAATTCCAGAAAGCTGGCTAGTTGAATGGATGCATGTCATGGTGATATTTCAGACTCTCGGGAATAAAGAGAAAACCCTGAAGACTTTGGAGGAATCCAAAAGGTAGAAAGCAAACCATCAGCTGTAATAATGGCATCAGTCTTCTCAAAAGCAGCACTAGAAGCTAGAAGACAGAATCTCTGAATATTCTTAAGAAAAATGAATTTTACATTTGGCTAGGTCTACAAAAAAGAATTTGTAGACCCAGCCAAAGTACAAAGCATTTTGATGATGGAGTGAAGGCTTTCTTCAAGCTCTCAAATACTTTTCTTTTTGCATGTGTTCTCAGAAGCTCCTGGAGAATATGTTCCACATGAATAAAACACAAACATGAAAGAGGAGTCATGGAATCTAGCCAAGGGGTCCTGTGTAGAAAGCAGATGGAGGACGCCTGGGTGGCTCAGTGGGTTAAAGCCTCTGCCTTCGGCTCAGGTCGTGATCTCAGGGTCCTGGGATCAAGGACCACGTTGGGCTCTCTGCTCAGCAGGGAGCCTGCTTCCTCCTCTCTCTGCCTGCCTCTCTGCCTACTTGTGATCTCTCTCTCTCTGTCAAATAAATAAAATCTTAAAAAAAAAAAAAAAAACAGATGGAGAATTCCCCAAGCTGATGGAGTAGGGGAGGCTCAGGACGCAGTCCAGAGAGCATTCCTTTCATAGGGAATCATGGGGATGAAAGGACCAAGGAGGAAGGGTTCCAAGAAAGCTCAGAAGTTGATGGATTACCTGACATGGCTCAAACATGTCATGAGGAACTCATTACAGCCAGAATGTCTAGCTAAAATGGGATATACACATAGGCAAATTAAATAATTTGGTGATTATTAATTCCAGGAAAAATAAAAATGCAGAAGAATAGGCATGACTCAGCTGCCTACAGGCACAGTGATCTAAGCCTCGAGTGGGGATTAACCACGCGGGGACAATGGGGGAGGGGAAGGATGCATGCAGACCCATGAGTCAGGACAGCGACATTCCTACTGCCTAGTGTTTGAAGTCAATAGACTTTATCTGAACCCGGAAAGTCAAGAAGTGGCCGTGTGAGCATGTGAGTCAGAAACGGAGTTAAGTACTGGAAGAAAGAGGTGTATGTGAAGAGAGCAGTTTCTTTGGGGAAAATGGAAATGGTGAGGACTTGAACAAGACCAGTAACCCATTATCCTCTTCCTCAGTCAAGTCCCGAATCTACGAGGAACATGACAAAGGATCCAGGGGACACCACTAACAAGCATCAAGTTGAAGGAGGTCGTTGGGCACAAGAGCACAGATGGCTCTTCTTACTTCCTTCCCTTGGATGTGCCCCGTCAGTCTAGACTCACACAGTCTGTCAGAGGACTAGTTGAGGTCTACATAGCAAACCCCTCCCGTCGCTCTCTCCCACTGGTCCCAGAGGAGAAAGCAGGGTTAAGACCAAATCCTGCCTATTTAAGACCTCTAAGGAAGTGATTCAATCCACTTAACAAGATAGACCAAGGGCTGTTGTCACCAATCAGGTACCGTTTTGATCTTCTGGAGTGGACACAGTCAGGAGTATTTGGGAGATTGGTCTTCCTATTGGAAACCAGAGAAGAGAGGGGCAGGTATCCCCGCTATCGAGAGCTGAGAGCAAGCAGGAACATAAGCAAGCAAATGGCTTATTTTCATTAGAAGTTCTGTAAACTGCATGCAAGTGCAAGAAAATAATATATTTTAATAAGAATAAAATTAAATGCTTAAGACTGGTTTGGAGAAAAGCATTCAAAAAGTGGAGGACAATTTCAGTTGGGTTAAGGAGCTCTTCAGAGCAAGATGTAGGGGAAGGTATTCCTTTTCTCTGAAAAGTCTGTGCCAGGGTTGTGAAAGCCCATGGTCCTTTCGTTATGGCACCCCAAGAGAGATAGTGTGACTGAACTGCGTGGTTCTGGGAGGGAGGGGAGAGGCTCAGTATGGGGCTGGTGGGAGCTGAAAGCACGTAAGGAAGGACCATGTTTACCAGATGAGCGGAGTACCTTGGATTCTATTCTCTCCAAAATGTGTGTATGGAGACATATGGATAAGGGGCATAGTCAGATCTGGATTTTAGAAACTGTGACCTTCAAGCATTCCAGGGTATCAGAGGACCATAGGTGGAAGGCAGGAAGACAAGGGAGGAGGTGGTAATCTTCCCAGTGAGACGGGGTAATTTGTTCACAGTAGCAACAGCAGGCTTATCAATGATCCCAATTGTTAACAGCATTCAATAACTTCAGGATGTGATTGGCCATCCTGAGCAGCACACACTAAAGCAATTTGGCGTCAAGGAGTGGGTTTCTCCTTCTAGTGAATAACAGGGTAACAGGGGGTAACTTTATATCTGGCCAGATGCAGGAAGGCCTCAGTGCACTGAGTATGGAAGGGCCCTGTGGTGTGGTAGGGCACCAGCTGACCAGTGTTATGGGTTTGTTCCTTGAGCCAGACTTTTGGGGACCGCCTGGGAAGATTTATTGCTGAAAAAAGTCCTCTGGAAAGATTATGAAGATCAGTTTAAGAATATCCAGAAAGGAAGACAGGGCAACTATTTGACTCAATTTTGGAGGATGAGTGCAGAGCAGCACTGGGCAGAGAAGGGGTGGCGTGTCCTACGACAGCAGCTGGAGAGTCAGCGTGACGGAGACAAGTAGCAGGGTCCTTAGAATACAGAGCACAATGGATAGTGTGGAAATAAGCTGGATATGAAGAGGTCTGGGGCGAATTGTGAAAGTCCTTGAATGTCAGAATAAAGAGCTATGGGTTCATTCTCGGGTAACGAGGAGTCATTGAAAGATTTGAAGCAGGGAAGGGATATGGCCAGATCTGGGTTTTATAAATTATTGTCCAAGAAGTAGAGTGGAGTTAGAGGTGAGAGAGCCAGGACAGATGGGAACCATCTGGGAGACATTCAGCAGTCCAGGTAAGTGATGATCCAGACCTGAACCTGAGCAGCAGCCATGCCGTGTGAGAGGAGGTTGGCAGGAGAGATAGAGAAAAATACCAGGCAGAAATAGGACTCAATTAAGAAAAAACCTGGAATGCAAGTGGGCATTTGAAAGTGGGGAGACAGTGTGCCAGAAAGAAAGAAAGAAAGGAAGGAAGGAAGGAAGGAAGGAAGGAAGGAAGGAAGGAAGAAAGAAAGAAAGAGAGAAATTTCCTCAAGGTCAAACCTAGAACTACTGCATGCTCTAATTTAGGAGTCCTTGCCTGCTGACTCCTGAATCAAGAGATTTTCTCATTTTGCATTACTAGGCAAAGAACCAACTATCTGTTTCATTGTGTCCCAGCAGCACTGCAATGATTAGTGTTGGTTGGGACCTGGAAGCCTTATTTCACTACTGTTCGACATCTTCAAAGGACAGAAACTCCAGTCCCAACAACAGCCCAGGCTCATAAATTAGTTAACTTAGCTCCATTGCAGCCGGAGAAGATGGCCTTTCTTAGCCTCACATCTTGTCTAAAATTGGAGAAGTAAGAAGAAACACCTTCTCAGCCTGGAGGCAACCACTAGCTAGAAGAAGATGAACTATTTTCAAGGTTCTATGTGTCCTGCCATGGTATTGGGCCTAGGCAAAACAATGAACTCTTCATTGTGTTATTCCTGAAACTTGAAAAAGACATCAGTGATCACACATTTACTTTAAATAAATCAATTTATCTAGGAAGAAAACCACAAAAATACCCAAAGAGAACATGCACATATGTTTTAGTAAATGAATGCATTACCAGGGTTTTTGTAATGAACTCATTGACTTGGAAAAGGAAGACAAAGAGAAGTATTTCTTGAGCACCCACTATGAGCCAGGAACAGGAGAATATGCCTACGTAATGTCTCATCTATACCTATACACAGGAATTGGATATCAGTGTCCTCATCTTACCAAAGAGGAAATTGACATATAGGAAGTTTAAGTGACTTGCTCAATTTCAGAACTACTGATGAGCAAAGTCGGGATTCAGACATGGTGTTGGGGATAGAAGTCTCAGAAAAGGACATATCTTCAAAATGCAGAACACAGTGAAGCAAAGCCCTCGTGAGAGGAGGACGGAACAGGAAAGACTTCCAGAACCACAGAGATGTTCCATATTGTAATCAGGGTTCAGGAGCAGCTTGAGGAGAGGAAGCAGTTCTGCAAAGGGACGGGGATTATAGAATCAGAGAATCTTTGTGATTAAAAGGAATTATGGTGGCCGCCTAGTACCTACTCCCTGAACATCTAAAGCCATTCAAGCCAGTATTCCTCCCCTCTCCTTGTGCATGGGGTCTTGGAGGTTCTGAGCAGCAGTCAAAGCACTGAAACGGTGTTCATGTCCTTCTTTCGTGAGACCCGCAAGTGCAGAGTGAGAGAGAGTGGGGGTAGGTCTGAGAAATGACTCACTGAGAAAGGCAAGTTCATAAATGGGCTGGCATTAGGATACAAGATGCTTGAAGCCCTCCTACTTGTTCATGGTTAATGTTGTAGTGCACCGAGTCCTCGGCTTTATACACTTGGTTCCGACAGCGGCATTTATGAGTTGTAAATCTACTGGGGAAGAGTGAGTTCAGAGCGACAGACGATTGTAATACTTTCTCTAGTTAATGTGCTCGGAAATGGAGTCTTCCTGCCATTTGGACTCATCGCAATTTCTCCTTGAATATGTGGGAAGAATATAATCAGAAGGGCAGAGCCCCTGGTCGACCAGGGAGCTGCTCTGGGCGGGATCCTGTGTCAGCACCTCGGTCAGAGCCCCTAACCCTCCGGACCTGCATGCCCACCCCGGGTGTGGAGCCTGCGGGATTGAGTTGTCCTTCAGTTTGGATAATCTCCTACTACAACAGCCTTGTGTGGTGGGAGGAGTTTGGGTGTGTGTGTGCGGGAGGAGGGGCACGGTCTCTGCACTTCGGTTCTCTGGGCTGTAGTTTGAGGGGGGTTAGAGTGTATGATTGTCAAGCCCCATTCCTGTCCAAAATGTTATTCCCTATTAACATATCCATGTGGCTTTGTCTCAGTAGAGAGCCCCATTTTCGCAAAATAGAAGTGATGCTCTCTTACATCTGCAAAGTCAATCACAACTGAAAATACTCTTCACATCCTTTTTATTGCCAGACCCTAACCATGGGCCATGAGGTAGGCAGGACAAGTACTGATTTTAGAGATGAGAAGCCCAAGAGTCACATCCACGGTCAAGACCGCTCAGGAAATGAGAGACAGGACAGGACTCAGATCCCGGTCCTGAAAGCCGTGCCTCCTCTCATATCGTGATGACAGGACGGAGGTGGGCTGGTAGGGAGGCTGGTTTAAGACACCCCTGTCTTCTAAACTTTCACGGTAGGAAGTTTTGCATTAATAATGGAAAGCTGCTGCCAGAAGTATCTTTCTAAAACACAGATTTCATCACGCCACTCCTCTTGTATAAAGCCCTTTAAGGGCTCCCTGTGGCCCCCAGGATAAAGTCAAATAATCTTAGTAAGATGTTCAAAGCCCTCAAAGTCTGACCCCAACCCACCTCTCTAGCTACAATGGCTGACACTCCATCTCAAGCGGCTTAGTTTCCAGTCCCAGGAAATTAGTTATTGTTCCACAGAAATCTCTTCTGTAGCTCTGGGATTCTGCATACATTGTCCTTTCTGCCTAGAACGCTCCCCCATCCCTCTGCTGCCTTGGGCTGAGGATGAGTGAACTCTGACTCGTCACCAAAACTCACCAAAGTTCGAGTCTCTGTGAGGCTCATGCCAACTCGACAGGCAGAGCTTAACTTTCTACTCTTCACTCCCACACGGCTTTGTTCTTACCTCCATTATCACATCGATCACACTAGACTCTAATTATTTGGGCACGTTGCTTCCTTCCAAACTAAACTGTGAGCACCTCCAGGGCAGGGCTCCCGCTGATTCATCTCTGTTTACCCTGCCAGTACTGAGTTGCAAACGTTCACAGGGAATGTCTTTGAAATGAAAGCCTGGGACCAGGAAAACTAGTTTACAAAAATAAAATTATGACAGAGTACACTGGTCTTTAGTGGAGTGCCTCTTGACTGGTTGGAAGGATCTGAAACGTGTGGGGCCAATAAGAGAAGGCTCCAAGTGCCAGCAGGAATCACTAACTACCAGCACCATTCAACCTATCCCAGTGTTCTGGCCCCTAGGGTTAGGCTGTTCTTTTTGGAATAGGGGCTGTTGTCTCTAGGGGAGGATATGGCTACCCAATCTTCTCTGCTATTCCTATTGGTAGAGGTGGGGCTCACTGAGTCATCCGTCCTACCGCCTTGTCTTGCCATAAACACAGCCAATGTTGACTGTAAGTTGAGATTCTACATTGCAGCTAAGATTCATCCAATAATTCAACCAACCTTTACTAAGAACTTGCCAAGATCTGAATCCTGTGCTAAGTGCAGGGAACACAGAGATAAACAAAGAAGCCACAGCCCGTCCCTTCACAAAGAATACCCCAAGGCAAAGACCATGGATACTCATGACCCATACGAAACAAGAAGGACATGGCAGACATTTCCCATGGGGTGGGGAATGGTCTCGTTAGGGGGTTAGGGAAAGCCTCTACAGGGAAGGATGTTCATGGACAGGAGGCTCTTTGGTATTAAGATGTTCCCCATTCTCTGAGGACTGCTGGGCTCCTTTTGGACTCAGCCTCATAACCTATGGCCCTAACCAGGGAGTAAGAAGTCAAAGCTGCTTTCACTGATTCTGGGGAGGTACCAAAGGGAATGCCTGGCGGAGGTGGGAGTGAGAGGGAGGTGCTGAGTTTCCGTGAGCTCACAGAACCAGCCCCCACTGCCTCTGGGACGCAGTTCTGATTCTCATCACTTGAGGGTGTCACCCTTAACGCCTCCATCGTGACTAGACGCTGCTGCTAATGAGTGTGTAACTTGAGGGATAATGCAAAATCTGTTAACAATTAGGGCTCTGGGTGTGCTCCTGGTGGCATGGGTGGGCTCCATCCGGGGGCCCTGCAGCCCTCTGACGTGTGGCACTTCTGCCCCCACAGGCATCTGCAGGGTTGGAGAGACTGCGCCACGGCACACGTGTGGGGCTGAACTCTGCAGTCTTCCAGGGGCAATCATTCCAGATATGATGCTCACAAAATCCCGTTAGGGAGGCGGGCGGTGCATTTCTCTATTGCCATTTCCTTGGGGAGGCACCAGAGAAGGAAGGTGGCCAGGTGAGAGGGTCCAGACAAAGTTTATGTTCTCCCAGCTGACATTCAGGTCACTGCTCTCTACACCAATATGCGGGAGCACCTGACCTTCTCCCAACGGACACTTAACGCACCTTCACAGAACCGCTTAATGACTGCGGGATGTTGGGCCATGTGTTGAGGAGAGGGACTGTGCTTCACATTTATTTCTGCATCCCTGGTACACAGCTCCGAGCACACAGGGCCTCCCTGAGCATCTGCCGAAGATGGCTTCCAAGGAGTGGGAGACCCAGGCTCAGCCCCAGAGCCCCTGATCTGCACACGGCCAAGAAAGCAGCTCTGGCGCCTCCATCCTCCCATCCGTAACATGGGATGTGGGGTCACAAGACCCCAGGAAGTGCCTGCTGTGTTAGCAAGTTCAGGTTCCTGCTCCCCATCTTATTCCTGGGGAACCTTGGGCAGATTATTTTATACCCCAAAGCCTCATCTGAGCACAGAGAGAACGAAAGCACTCCCATTGGGTGATTGTAAGAATCACATAAAACAACACAGGCACATGGCTTAGCACAGAGCCTGACACTCCTCGTCTGCCAGACCGCACCGCATCCAGCCCGCAGCAGCCCTGCTGGGAAGGCACGCCCCTACTACAGACAAGCCCCACGAGGTCACGACTGCTCCTTTCAGCTCTCTGCCCCCACTTGCGGGCCCTGGGGGCTGTGGGCGGGGACGAGCCTTCTCTGGGAGATAAGCAGGATCCACAAACAACCTCACCACTCTCCCTTTCGGCTTCCCCGGTGGAGCAACTGAGCCACAGCGGCTGGAGGAAAGGAAGAGGGATGGAAGGGGAGAGGGCGGGCAGGGAGACGGGGAGGACGATTCCAGTGCAATGCGGCACTGATTCAAATCCCCGAATGACTGACGTATTTCCCACGGTGTTTATTCATCAGCTGCAGACGGGGCACAATTTGCGAAGTTCGTGTGGCAGCTATTAAACATCTTCTCCTACGGAAGTAAATGAAAGGGATTTATTAATGCCAGCAGACGCTTCATGAGTCGGTGATGGGAGTGAGTGCCCGAACACAGGCAGACCTGTCGAAGTCGCTCGAAAGGCAGCCCGCACCCACGTCCCGGCTAGAGGGATGTAATCCCTCCCGCACATTTTTAGCCGCGGCAGAATTGATAAATGCAGATGCGGTGGCTGAAGGCAGTGAGGGCTGGGAGAAGCGTCCAGTGAGGGCCAGTGCTCCTGTCTGCTCCCCACCCCCCGCCCCTGGGGAGATGGTCCCGGAGCGACGAACCAGGGCAGGGACACCACTGGGTGGCTGCAAAAGAGACCTCAGTGCTGATGGTCGCCTCCATCTGAGGAGGGAGGAACTGGTGGCCAGAAGAGGTAAGAAGCCTTCCCAGGTCTCAGGACGGAGGGTGGAGGTCGAGCAGGAAAGAGGCCTCCTGACCCTATGGAGGGCACGAGGCCAGTCTTGCTGCAGCCCCCAGTGCTCGCAGACCCCAGGGAAGCCAGGACAGCCAAGGGCAGGGACAGAGGCTAACGGGTGCCCAGCTGCCTGCCCATCACGTGTCTTCTCTGGACCCCTCCCTGGGCCCTAATACGGGTGCCGCGGAGTTAGGTCCGCCTCAGCAGACAGCCCCCAGGCACTGTATGTATGTGTCGCCAGAGGAATGTTTTTGGGGGAATCAGGAAGACCGCACTGCAGCAGCCCTGCGTCTGGGAAGCTCTCCTTAGGCTCGGGAAGCCGCATCATGGGGTGCATTGAGGGCTGGCCCCTGCTCTCCGCCCCTCCTGCAACATTGATTAGGCTCAACTCCATCTAACTCACATCCACTCCCCGACGACACAGATGTGCGTTCACGGTCTGCTCTGTGCCAGACTCCCAGCCCGCCGTGGGGACCGGGCAGACTCTGTCCCCCTGAATCACGGGGACGTGTGCGCTGTGGGTCACACAAAAAGGGGGCCTCCCTTTCTCCCGGTGAGGCTCTGCCCAGTGCCCCTCCTCATGACTCACAGCACAAGTTCCTCTGTTTAAGAAGAACGCTTACAAGGCCGTTCCATCCTTTTGCTTACTGAACAACTCCTACACAGCCTTGGATGCCTCCTCTGAGCCTTTCCTCCACCG
The DNA here is from genome assembly GCA_004023965.1 of Spilogale gracilis. Lineage (NCBI taxonomy): Eukaryota > Metazoa > Chordata > Mammalia > Carnivora > Mephitidae > Spilogale > Spilogale gracilis. Next base: position 64,248 of record PITA01007424.1, read on the forward strand.
CTTCCTCCGCCGCCATCCAGGAAGTGAGTCAGCTCCTCGTCCGGCCCCTGCCCTGTGCAGGTTACAGGTACAGAGCGGAGCGGACGCCGTATTTCCATGGGCCAGGGAGCCCTGTCGGGGGAGCGAGGACACGGCCTCCCCGTGATCACTGTGTCCCAGGCTTAGAGGATGTTCTGGCCCCGGGGAGTGTATGTGGAATGAGTATCTGTTTCTACGGAGGTCTGATAGGACAAGGGGCAAGGAAAGCAATCGAGTCCCAGCAGCTCCAAGCTCCTTCACCAGCTCTCGGCCAGACTGCCCTGACCCCTCACAGCGAAGGCCCCGTTGCCCCAGCTCCCGTGCCCGGTACAACGTGCCAGGCTTTCAACAAGAGACTACCAGGCATGCCAGAAAAGGCACCTCGGAACAAAGAAATAATCGCGTGAGGATCAGATGGGACGCAGCTGTTGGAATGATCAGGCAGGGTATTCATAATAACAGTAATTAATACGAGAAAAGTAGACAATCTTACGACCGAGGGGTACTGTGGGTGAAAGGCAGAACCTCCAAGGGGGGATCGAAGGGAAGTGCGAGGAATCCAAACCGCTGAGCAGAGTTGAAGGATGCCGTCCACGGACTCCTCCGTACGGCAGACACAGCCACGGGAAGGACGGGTCAGTAGAAACCTCCCAAACTGAAATCAGAGAGAAAGATAATGAAAACATGACAAAGCTCTGAGAACCAAGGACAGAATGGCAGGGTGTGACACCGTGTGATGAGGATATTAGAGGCTGAAGATAGAGTGTGGCGGAAGAAATACGCCAAGCCACACGACGAGGGGTGTTTCTGAATTAACGGCGGAGGCAGGAAGCTCGGAGAATAGCAGGCCAGAGCCCCGCGGAGGGTGTGCGCAGACCGATGGATGCATCAGTGCCCGCTCTCCACGGCTGCACCCGCAGGCTGGTCGGATGCTTCCCCTGAATCACTGGCCCCAGGCCCCACGGCAATGCGCCTGGTGACTGGGCACCCTGCTGGCGACCCCCCCCCCCCCCCCCCAGCTGGAGGAGTGCCTCAGACCACACGCCGTCAGCAGGGTGCCTGGTGGTGGCAACAGAGAGCTTGGTCTGCAGAGGCTGGTGACTCACACGCCAACTGAGTTTACTGGGCAGGTTTTCGGCACCTCAAGAATCCCCAGGAAAGCCAAGGGGTAGACAGGAGTAAAGGGGACTGTGCCCACCAACTCATCTGCCCAGTGCAGAAGGATGGCGTTGCCATAGGCACGTCCAGCCGCATACCGCCCGGCCGTCAGCTCACCCTAGGGCTCACGCGGCGTGGCCGCGGGGGAAGAGGTCTCTCCTACTCCGGCTGCACGAGGGCCTCCGAGCTTACCTGCTCCCGTCACACCTGTGATGTGTGGAACGCCGCAGAGAGGGGGCCGGGACACTCGTGCTTCACCCCCGATGGCCGGGCAGCCGCTCTGGACCTAGCAAATCCAATAACCCGCTGCAGAGAGGTGAGGACATTCTCAGACACAGAGCTCGCAGCCAGGGGTCACACCACCCCTTGCCAACACGGCCCGCCGCGCAGCACACACGTTGGTCATGGACTGAAAGTGTTTCTCCCCCAAATTCACATGCAGATATTCTAACCCCCAAAGGGACGATGTTTGGAGGTGGGGCCTCTGGGAGGGGACGAGGCCATGGGGACGAACCTTCACGACCTTCAGTGTCCTGTGAGAGAGGCCCCAGAGAGCTCCCTTGTCCCTTCCTACAAGAGGACACAGCTTGAGACACCGACGTCTACGAATCAGAGCAGAGGAGTTCTCTCGACAGTGAATGTGACGTCATCTCGAACTTGGACTTCCAGCCTCCAGACCGTGAGGAGCGTGTTCCTACTGCAGGGCTCTGTTCCAGCAGCCCCAATAGTCTAAGACCACATTTCACCTTCCTTCGACCTTCGCAGCCTCCCTGGGGCCAGATGCCGGCACGCTCCCCACCCGCCCCCGGCCCCGAACAGACGAGGACATGGAGGTCAGGAGAGATGGAGGTGGCCCAGCCAACCTGCCTACGGTTTGCCACCAGGTCTTTGTTCTGTTTTTACTTCCCCTCGACCGTAAGACATTGGCTTCCAGGAGCCGCTGGGCTGGGCAGGGTGCGAATGGCTGCAGGCTCGGGTCTCTGCTCCTCGGAGACGTGCTTCCTCGCCTTATTCAACTCTGTTGGCTTGAGTACATTGCAATCAAAGAGCTCTTTCTGCCGACCGCAGTCCAGACTCATGCACTATTTACCAGCTAAAGTCACAAAGAGATGTGTACCATGGCCCCTCCGCAGCCTCAGAGGCCCCGCAAACATGGCCAGGCGCACTTGGGCTACACTGTCGGGCCAAGCTCTCCACCCCGGGCCCCACCGCCACACTGACTCATCACCTCTCTGGCCGAAATCGAGGGTAACTGCAGGAGAACAGACTCAGATCATGACCAGCGTGTCTAGTTTAGATGAATGAAAGGGTTTTGTATTTACGTATTAAATCCACGCGCTTCCTCTGCCCTTCAAAGCCTTCTCCCTCCGGGTCTGTCCCCACATTTTATTCCCCCTGTGCTGTCAGCTCCTCCCCCTGCCTGGGAAGGACGATAGGATTTGCTCACCGATCCATCATGTGCTTGGTTCACACGTACGTCTGTCTTTGCCTCACTATCCTTCTGACATCCCGTGTCCCTTCCACCGCCTCGCGGAGTCTGCTCTCCACTTGGGTCGCGGCACCTGTTGCAGGAAGCTGGGGGACCGTGCGGGAGGCTGGCCTCCTTTGGCAGAGTGCCGAGGGCACTGACAGGGGCTGTTCAGATGAGCTGGGGGACAGGGCGGGGCTGCCGAGCACCGGTGGAGGGGGCACAGCCAGGGCTGCAAGGCTGGCCTTGGGGGAAACTTGCACTGCACCATTCCCGGAAACAGGGGGCGTGTTTTGCATGTTAATATCAACTTGCGTGTTAATATCAACAAGTTAAATATCAACTGAGCTAGGAAGCCCAAGGGCCATCCTACTGGGGTTACATGGAGGCTGGGGCAAGGGTCCTTGAGAGAGACCGGGGGCAGGGATGGGCAAGGAGAAGTCACGTGTGCACTGACGTCTGGAGCCTGGAAGAGGTGGGAGGTCCTCACAGGACTTAGAGAGGGAGAAGGCCCCCCCCCTGCAGCCCGCCTGCCAAGGAGGACAGGAGCAGAAGGGAGCCCTTCCCTGCCCAGCCCGCTCTTCGAGTCACTAAAGCCACTTGCTCATTTCCAGAATGGAAATCATAAAGCCTGCCTTGCCTTCTGCAGAGCTAGGACAGACATTCTCTCTGACAAAGGGCAGGGAAATGCGTCTGCACAGTTCTGAGGATTCTGGGAGGCATTATTCACAAAGGATGTTTCCACATGCTTCCCTTGAAGACCCAATTTCCCTTATAGCATTCATGGCTTGAATCAATTTACAGGAATGCATTTTGCACCCAATTTCAGGATGGGCTTCTGGCTCCTGGTCCCTGTCACCCTTGCCGCTTGTGCGGGCCAGCTTGGGCCTCTGCCCCTGTTAGACCCTCCGTCCAGGCTGCTTTGTCGGGTGCCTCACACCCACTTGGATCACCCCCTCCCTTGGCGTCCAGGATCCTTCTCCCTGTTCCGCTCCTGCTACACCTTCATTCCCCTTTCCTGCCTCCCTGGCTGCTAAGGTTCAGAGGCTCAGCCCCCGGGGCCTGGCCCCCCCTCACCCAGGGGTGTCATCCCTTCCCGCCCACCACCTACCACCCATGTGTCCGGGGAACCGTCCCGGCCGTTCCTGCTGCTCCCAGTGACCCCTCAATCAATGCAACACTGTGAAGGTGTTGCTCAGAATGACTGAAATAGCATCCCTCCTATTTTCTCCCCAACGACGCCTGCCGCAGATCTCTCTGAGAACAGCACCCATCCGTCTCCAGCAGCCCAACTCCAAGCTTGAAATCAGCTCTGCCTTCTTCTCCTGCAAACTTCTGCCTCCCCGCCCCCAACATTGCGAGGACTCAGAGCCCCTCCTCCCCACGGCAGCCTGGATTCGGTACACTTTGCACCTGCTCCTGAGCCAGGCTTTGGGGACAGAGCGCTGGAGGTAATCCTCATCCTGGTGGGCGAGCTGGGGCCCCCAGTGGGACAGGTGTCAGTGCCCCACTGTGCCTGGCTGAGCCCCTCCCGGGGTCTACTACCCCCACGTGGTGGACAAATCTCAAGACTCTTAACGTGTCCCCTCAGGAGAAGTGTCAGGAAGCCCTGTCCTAAGGGAGCTGATTTCATCTGAAAGACAGAAACGTGAACACGAAACTCTCAACTCTGCCTGCCTTTCCTCAGGGCTCCACAGTTCTCACCTGGATGGCGGGTGGAGCGCAGCAGTCTGATGCACCTGCCTTCTCCCATGGCCCCTGGGGGCCCAGGCGGGAAACAAGGGCAGGAGAGACCCCCAGAAAGTCAGCACCCATCACGGGCTTGGGGACTCTACTGCCCACTCTGGAGGGGGCCAGCCCAGCTCTCCCGACCTTTCCAGCAGCCTCCTGCCTGCCTCCCAAGCACTCAGGCTCCCGGGAGGGGTGCTCGTGGCTCTGGCATGAGCCCTGCGAGGTCCTGACGTGCTCCTACACCCTCCCCCGTGCAGGCGTCTGCCCTGCTCCCGGCCGCCCAGGGAGTGCCAGTCTCAACAGCTGCCTGCAGCCTCCCACGACCTCCCAGAATTCCTGAGGCTGGGCATGTTTTACGCACGCTGATCCTGTCACCGTGTTTGAGGTATGGCTGGGGGCCGCTAGAGGAGACGGAACGGGGGTGATGGTGGCAGGCTCGGGGGCGATGACAAGAGGCAGCTGCTGGGTCTGCCGTTCTCGGCCTTGCCCGCCGTTCTGGAAAGCCCAGATGTTCACGTCTGGGAGCCCTCGGGAAGGAGCAAGAACACGTCGGGGGATTGATGGCCACAAATAAGCTAAACTCTCCTCCTGAAACAGCATCTCATTGTCTCATTAAGGGAGGACGGGGATGGAGAGTTCACCATCGGGAGCAGCTGCCTCCCCTACATGCACACGCGCAGAGACACACACACACTAACATGCACATGACACACATGGGAACGCAAGCACACAACACAAGTGGATGCGCACAGGACATGTAGACACATGCACACACAACACGCATGTGTGAATGTGCAGATCTGTGAACATGCACACACAACACACACACTCGCACATGACACATAGCCGCACATGGCACGCATACACGTGGACACAGATGCACACGCGACACGCACACGCACGCACACGCACACATGACGTATACATGCTCGCACGCACACATCCCACCCTCCGCCCCCTCCAACTGCAGCGAAGGGTCACGACTTGGAATCACCGAGCACTTAAGGCAATGCCCTGGAATCACGGGAGGGGAGGCAGAGGCCCCGGCTGCGGGCTGAGCGGGGAAGGGGTCTCCAGTGGTGCTCCCACATCTCAGGCCTCGGTGGCCGCCGTGCTTTGTGAGACTGGAGAGGACTAAGGGGGGATGGGGTCCCCAGCACGCCCTGCAGGAGGTAGCCGTATGGCCACATGGCTTGCAATCCTCAGCTTCGAGGGAGACCCGCAGGTGTGGTGAAGTGTTCCTCGTCCCCTGTGCTTCTCTCACCCCCGGCCCACTTTGACGGCCATCCTCCTTCAAGAAGAAATGTAAAGGCAGACAAACAGGGAGAATGTCCTGTGAACATAGACACAGCCATCCCCAGGCTGAGCAGAGAGGCTGGGAATACTCTCCCTCGTGGCCGCCAGGACAGCAGATGGGGGGTCAGGTCAGCCGCCCGGGACACTCCCGCTCCGGGCTGTGGGGAGGCAGCGGATTCTGCGAGGCTCTCAGGGGTGCACAACCTGGAGGGGAGCGTGCCGTCCGCCCAGCAGACAGCATGTACTCCGTGCGGAAGGAGAGCCGGGCCATGACTGTCCCTCTCCCACCCCTTGGAGGACAGGTCTGGGCCCCACCACATGGTCTTTCCCAGGGTCCTGGCCAGGCTGAGCCCCCGTGGCCTGCAGCGGAGACCAGCTCAGTTGTGTGCCCTTGTATGGCTGATCGTTTCCCTGTCCTTCATGCCCCAGGGTCCCCGTCTTGTCCCCCAGAATGTTGTCTCCTAAAACCCTCTGCCTCCACACCCCAGTCTTTCTGGGGGTACTGGCCGGGACATGCAGAGAGACCCACAAAGCGGTGAACCCACGTCGGGTTTTTGTGATGGCTGCACAGTTCTTAGGAACTCTGGGCTGAGCAGGGAGCCCGGGTCTGTGGTCCTGAAGCTTCGTGGCAGTCCCCAGGCTTGGTCCTGGCTGAGGTGCAGAAGGACGTCCCGGTGGTCCCGTCTGACATAGGGCAGCGCCTTCTGGGTGCGCATCAGGAAGTGGGAGCCCAGAGGAGGGTGCTCTGATGGCATTTCACCCCCAGAACTGCCTCCAAAGCCGGCGTCCGTCCTCTCAAACCCCGCTGCCGCCTTGCCGTCTAGGGCCACGGAATGTTCTAGATCCTCTGTTGTCATTCCCCGTCTTCACAGCCTCCTCACCGAGAAGCACGTTCTCCGCTCCTCCCTGAGCGGCACCTCCTCACCCGTGAGTTCCAGCCTGAGATCACGGCGGTGCGCTCCCGCGTTCGGCCTCCACTTCCCGTCCTTGTTCTGCTGCTGGCGCCGGGTCTGCGGGGACGTCATCCCCCGCGGACGTCTGGGACCTTCCATCTGCAGAAAACACGGCACCCAGGAAGCTCGATAAAGTGACGTGTGCTGGGGTTTCCCCCATTACGTATTTGCTCACACTCAAGGCCTCTTTCTCTTCTGTTGCCCCTGGGCACAGCGGCAGGTGGAGGCTTGGGAGCCTCGTACTGATTACCCATCACCGAAGAGCAGATGTTTACATGGAGTGGCGTTAACACCGCTCCCAGGGGTGATCTCCATGCTCCCCTGAGTTGGGGACACAGGAAAGGTCAGGGTGCTGTGCTCAGGGCCTCGCACAGGGTGAAGACACGGGTGGGAGTTCTGGGAACTCTGCCGGCCTCGTTCCATCCCCTCCTGCCGGGCTCTCCTGCGTGCCACATGGCCTGGGAGGGTCAGCCGTGGGCTTCCTGCTGTTTGCATTCTCAGATGGCCCCCGGGCACACAGCGGCCTGCAGAGGGCAGAGGTCCCAGCCTGTTCCACTTCCCCTTAGGATACGTGCCGCCCAGCTGCTGCCCTCCAGTCACTGGCCAGCATCCTTGGAAGGCAGGACGTGGGGGGAATAGGAGAGGGGATGGCTTCTAATCAAAGGTCTCGACCATGAGTCGTGCCTTCTTCCCTGTGCTGTGCAACAGACTGTCCATCAGGAGCGTGAGAGCTGTGAACAGGGGCCCAACCCTTGAGTGTCTCTCTGCCAACCACAGGCAGTGACAGCAAAGGAACAAGAGAGAAAATTCTACGGCTCCCAACAGCCTGGTGAGAGAGGTTATGCCCACCTATCAAAGCTAAACAGTCTTATAATCCAGGAATTGTGCCCATAGGTATTTACCCCAATATTTTAAAGAAATGTATACTATACAAAACCTGCATGCAGATATTTGTAGTATCTTCACTTATAATCGCCACAAATAGGCAGGAACTAGGATGTGCTTGAGCAGGTGAACAGATAAGCACACTGTGGTCCCTCCGCACCATGAGTTACTGGTCCTGACCACACGGCAAGTGAAAGGTGCCTGTCGGAAAGGCTATGCACTGCTCAGCACCATGTATAGGACATTCTCAAGAAGACAAGACTATAGAGACAGGTCAGCGGCTGCAGGGGCTCAAGGAGGGGAGGGGAGCGGGAGAGAACACGTGGCTCATTATCCTGCATGGGACTGTGATGTGCTTACCACATGGGTGTCTAAACCTGGGGAACGTCACAGCCCTGAGAGTGTCTGGGATGTCAGCAAATTTTAAAAATATTTAGAAGTTCAGGGGATCTCAGGATGGAATGAAAATGCATCAAAATGCATCAAAACAATTGGACTATATTACAAACATATGAAACCCCTCACTGAAGGGGGTCAGGAGAGTGCTGGCCTGAGTAACTGAGATGGAGCGAGTCTCTGACCGAAGGCAGGAACTCCACTCCAGTGGGAACGCGGTCTCCTGGGGTCCCAGGTCCACCTGCCGCCGCTGCTCTGGGCCGGGCCAGGACCCACCATGAGCAGAGGCAGGTGGCTGCAGCCGGGGCTCTCCCTGTGAGTGGACAGGCCGGCAGGAGGGGCTGGAGCGGACGCAGGGGCTCCGACGGTGCTGAGCGTCAGGCGAGCTCCGCCCAGGTCGTGCGGACACCGGAGGCTGTGCACAGGAACGGTCCCCACTCTGTGTGCACACGCGGTCAGCACGCACACACACGTGTCCCGCTCTGCCGGCCAGGAGCCCCGGAGCAGTGTCAGCCACACCCAGCACCCAGATCTCCGACCAGCATGCTGCAGCCCAGAGAAGCCGGGCACCTTGGGGCGATGGCCCCGGCCAGGACCTGGACAAGACGCGCGTGTGCAAAGTGAGTGTGGGGCCCCCCATGGGCCAGAGAGTGAGCAAACGCTCACACACAACGCTGATGGGGCGAAAGCCTCTGGAAGGGCGCCCAGCGGCCGAAGCTGGATCAGCCCTAGCAGAATAAATAATATAGCCTTGGATTATAACCCAAAGTGCAAAATTAATACCCATGAGGCCATATAGCTAGAAATAAATTCGGCTGTAAACAAAGAAATGAGGCTGAATAGACAAGGCTCCCAAGCCAGAAAATCCCGGATCATGTAGGTAGACACGGCACTCGAGGAGGGGAGCACGGCCCCCACTCTGTAGGCGTGGGCTGCCCTCCGCGACGTCCTGCCCCAGCGGGTGGTCTGGAAATGGGGAGAGAGCCCCCTGATTGTGGGCAAACAATGGGACCACACAACTCAGCCAGATGCCAAGGCCGCCCGCATCGTGTCAGTCACGTGGATAACAGGCGCCCTGGCTGCGAGTGGTGGCGGTGACACCTCCCTTCTGCGGCCTTCCTCCCCAGGCTCATGGCCTCAGTCTGAAAATGAGAGAAGCATCAGGCACAGCCCGGCGGGGGAGAAAATCTATAAAACACCTGACCGGTGCGTCTCTCAGCTGTCGTGGTTATGGAAAACAAGGAAAGTCGGAGAAATTCTAGTGCCTAAAGGAGACCCGTGGTGAATGCAGTGCGGGGTCCCAGGCGGGACCCTGGAGCGGGGCGGGACCCTGGAGCGGGGGCGGGACTCTGGAGCGGGGGCGGGACCCTGGAGCGGGACGGGACCCAAGAGACCCAGGAGACGTGGATGTTTACTAATGAACATGTCTCCACATTGGTTGGTCCCTTCTGCCGACAAGGTGACACTCGTGGGGGACGTTAACAGCGGCGTGAGCCAGCGGCGAGGTGCGCGGGGACTCCGGACCACGGTCACGACTTCCCGGTCCCTCTGAGGACACCGTAAGCTGAGAGGTTTGGTTAAGCACACATGGGTTGCCCTGAGGCAGAAGCTGCAGAAGAGCAGAAACGTGCATTGCCTTCCTTGGCACCCGCGCACCTGCCCCGGGAGAACCCTGCCACCGTCCGCCCCAAGGATCCCATGGCTCCCTGTCTCTTCAGAACCTGCACCGTCAGGCCTGGCTCCGGCTGTTTGGGGAAAGCGCCCTGTGCAAGTGGAAAAGTCCCACTGGTTTCCCCTGGGGAGCTCGGTGCAGACTCCCTTCCACGAGGCCAAGCCCAATCCCACGTGAGCTCCCCGCTCAGGTCACACCCGCGGCCACCGCCCCCAGATGCCCACCCTGAGGGCCACTGGGGGACCTGCCTGGCATATAGTGGGTCCTTGACCGAGGTGGGACTCGTTAGGAAGACTGCAACACTTCCGCTCTCGTGTCCCCTGTCGCGCAGGGCAGACGGTGTGTGTGTGACCGTGCGCCCTCGTTAGCTCCGACAGCCCCAAGCTGTGATGAGCCCTGCGGGAGCTTAGGTACCCCCGCGTGCCCACACGGGCCGCCCGTGCTGGAGCAGGGACTGAAGACCGGGCCCGCTGGGGCTGGCGGGAGGCTCTTACCCAGTCGTAAGATACCCAGACTGAAAATGAAACCACTGTTAAGTTGGACGTCTTTAAAATTAAGATGGCTGTGAAGTGTCCACAGAGCGTCACCGGGGCCAGGTGTTCCTTGCGAGCCAGAGCCCGGGGTGCTTCTACCCCTCGAATGCGGGGCCCCGAGCGTGTAAACCCACAGCTGTCACACCGCCTGGCGTCAGCCTGGATGAGCGTGCACAGTGGAGAGAAGACGTCCCCCGAGTTCTGCTCCCAACAGGCGCCTGGGCCAGCATCTCACCCCGGCTCCCCATCCCCGTGGGCTCCCTTCCCGCCCCCACCAGGGAGGTCCGTGTCCTGTGTGGAAGAGACTGGCCCTGCCTGGGCGGGCTTTTCCCGGACCATCATCCTACACCCCCCTTTCTTTCTGGCATCAGAGGAGTAGGAGGGACATCGTCCTCCCAAGCTAGAGGGTGTCCCCGGTGTGCCCAATGGCTCCAGGTGAATGCCAAAGGTGAACAAATCCAAGAAGGATAATGTCAAAGGAAGGATCCCCAGAGAAGAAGATCCACAATCTCCACCCCTCCCTTCACTGCCTTGTCCCGGGTCTCAGGACGCTGAGCAGCGTGCTGTTCAAATTATCCTGGGTGGCTGGTAGCTTAGGGAATCAGGTGGGGAGGTCTATGGACCCTCTACAGAAAAACATGCAGAGACAGAGACACACACTCGACTTTGCTTATGATTCTGATGATTCTCAGGGTTCACGGAGTCCGGGAAGCCACGTTCAAAGACTGTCCCAGTGCGTGCCACTCCCAGTAGAAATACATGACTAAGAAGATAAAATTAGATGTCTACCTCATTGCAAACACAAAAATAAATTCCAGATGGAGTAAAGACCTAAATGTGAGATAGGAAACTGTAAAACAGTTTTAAAAAGCACAAGAGAATGTTTTTATTGCATCTTGGTGCCGACAAGACAATAAACACACGAATAAGAAGCAAAATAGCCCAGCAGAAAAATGGACAGAGGACAAGAGCACCAGTTCACAGTCAGGGGAGACCTCGGCAGTCAACGAGGCACGAGGGAGTGCACGTCCCGCCGGCAATCGGGGAAAAGCAAAATAAAGCCATAATGATATACCATTCACATCCTTCCCCTGACAAATGTTGATGAGTCTGATAACACCAAACGTTGGCCAGAACATGGAGAAACGGGAACTCTTATCATCGCTCGTGGGCGGTAAATTGCTAGAACCACTTTGGAGAGCAATTTGGCGGTTCCCACAGAAGCCGAGATAGCCCCAGCTCCCCGAATGACCCAGCAATTCCATTCAGGGCAGCTCCCTGCAGGTGACCTTGTGCATGAGCTCAAGCTTGTTCTCAGAGGCGTATTTATGATAGCGAAATGGCAATCCCCCCCCCAAAAAAAAGAGAGACAGAGAGATTTCTGATTGGGGAAATTGGCAAATATCAGTTATTCATACAACAAAACACAAAACAATAGTTAAAATGAGTGGACTCGGTCTCTCTCTATCAGCGTGGATGAATCCTCAAGACATAATATAGAACAAAAAGGGAAAAAACAAGTAAAAAAGGATATATGCAGGATGGCACGTGTGTGTAGGTCTCTATCACACGAACTAATATTGCGTTTTGTGGGTGAATACACCCCGACTTCCAGACAGCATGAGCCTGTGTGGGAGGGGAAGGCTTTCCCCTGCCATTTTTCAGGAACGCTGAAAGCAAGCAAGGTGAACAGCCAGCACCTACCCACTTGGGTAAACATGTCCATTACGTGGCTGTTTGTATTTTGCTACCTTTGGACGTCAGTCACACACCTATTTTTTTTTAAACAGTGTTCCAGTTTTTTTCATTTTCGTAGACAGTGGATGATCTCTGAGGTGGCTGGGCCCCATTGTGGTCCATGAGTGATGCACACCCCAGCTTGGGCTGGGACACAGCTGCACTGTCCTATGGGACAGAGCATCCCACTTGCTATGGAAGAGGGTTCCCTGTTTCCTCTGGGGGAGGGTGCCCATTTCCTAAGAGAGAAAGAACCCCACTTCCTATAGGACTGCACTCCCCATTTCCTATGGAAGACAGCACCCCATTTCCTAAGGGAGGAAACACCCCATTTCCTATGAGAGGAAGGTCCCCATTTCCTATGGGAGAGAGTTCCCCATTTCCTATGTGACAGAGCAGCTGTTTCCTATGGGAGAGAGCCTACATTTTTTTGAAGGAATTTCTGTGCTCAGACTGTGATGACCACACCGAAGGAAATAAAGAGGATGCTGTGGGCATAGACAGGGTGGGTCTCTTTAAGGACCTAACATTGAGCTGAAAAGCAAAGAAGAGAAAGGTCCAGTCACTTGGGAAAACAAAATTTTTTACACAGAAATTGCAAAGGTCTCTAAACCAGGAGAGTTTGTTGGGGAGGAAGGCCAGTGATGGGAGCATAATCCAGAAAGGTGGTGTTGGACATAAAGTGGAGGAAGAGACACACTGATCCCTGATCCTGACCACTGACTGAGCCTGAATCCTTCATACACTGAGCCCTGACCACACCCTGAGCCCTGACCCAGGTTTTACTCTGAGGAGCCCTGTTCCTGCTCACAGACTGAGCCCTGATCCTCATAACAAACCCAACTTCGACTCCTGGTCCTAGAGCAGCCCTGATCCCAAGTCATGGGCTGAGGCTTGACTGCTGGTCGCAGACTGTCCCCTATCTCTGGTCACAGGTTTCTTCCTGATCCCAGGTCATGGGCTGAGGCTTGACCCCTGTTGCAGACTGAGCCCTATCTCTGGTCACAGGTTTCTTCCTGATCCCAGGTCATGGGCTGAGGCTTGACTCCTGGTCACAGACTGACCCCTATCTCTGGTCACAGGTTTCTTCCTGATCCCAGGTCATGGGCTGAAGCCTGACTCCTGGTCACAGACTGACCCCTATCTCTGATCACAGGTTTCTTCCTGATCCCGGGTCATGGGCTGAGCCATGAGCCCCCCCTTATTCTGATACCCTCTGCTTCTCTGGGGAAAGATCAGAAGAGGGCTGTGGCTGGCTCTGCAGCCAGCAGTGCCCCACTCTCCCGAGCGCTCCGGCAGGGACAGTGCCTGGCCTGCCCCGCCCCCTTCCTGGCAGGTGCGTGGACCATGGAGGACATGTCAGGGCGCGCGGCACGAGGCAGCCACGTCTACGGCCTCTGCAAAGCCACCATTTGGTCCATGATGTGATACTAATTGCTCTCAGTGGTGCCTGGTGCTCTGTTAAAAAAAAATTTAATGTTGATTTTATTGAAAAACAGAAATAGCACAGCATATGTTCTGACCATCTTCAGTGCTAACTGGCAATGCCGAGGGGCCCACTTCCCAGGCCCCCTTGAGAACCCCCCAGGACCCGGGCGGTCTCCCGAGGGCTCACAGGTGGGCGGGGCACTCTGTGGGTCGCTGGGTGAGAACTTCACTGCTGGCCGGGGCCCCGGCCCCTACAGCCTGTCTACCCGGGAGGTCAGGGGCCGAGCAATCAGGTGGGGGTGGGATGGTGACCACCTCGCCATACTGTGGATGCGGTCAATGTCAGTGATGATTCGGATGGGGACATAGAAGCAAGGGTGTGGCCACTCTGTGGCGTATGCCCAATAAAGACACCTGTCCTGGGCAGCTAGACGAATGCCTGAGATGGATGGACAGGGCGCGAGTGTCCAGGAACAACCCAGAAACCCAGCAGGGCTGGCCGTTGGAGCTGATCCCGCTCTCCTTGCTCCTACCCCCATGGGGCCTTTACCACAACGCTGGCTCCAGGTCTACCCCCCTGCCCACGTGGCCCAGGACAGAGCCTGCGGGTCTCCTGTCCCTGAGTGTCCACGTGCAGGGCTCACCTTACGGCCAGATGACAAGGAGGCCACCAGACTGTGTGCTGCTGCCCCTCAGCAGCCAGAGTGGTCCATGCTCTGAGATCGGAAGAGGCCGGGGTTCCCATCTCCTGCTGCCTCTGGGTGTGTCTCTGATTCTGTCCCCTGTGTATGCATCTCCCTGTTTCCATCTGTCTCTCTCTTTATCTACCTGTCTGTATTTCTTTCTGCTCACTCACTCACCTGCTAGGCTCACCTAGCACTGTCCCAGGCCAATGACAGAAGGTTCCCTGGCCCCATAGAACTTGCCCTGTAGTGGAGGGACACAGAGCCCAACATGGGGGCAAGGGTTCAGGGTTGGTGAGCACAAGGGTTCACTCTGGCCCCAGGGGAGGACAGTCTCTGCTGAGGTTGGAGGGCAGACAGGGAGGGAGGGAGGGAGCGAGGGGGCGTGGACATCGCTGGTGACGGGGGTGGAGCAGCGAGAGGCTTCCCGGGGACGCTGGAAAGCAGGTGGGTGTGGACGGTGGTCTGGGGGATTGACCATGTGCTCTGGGAGGTTGCCCTGACCATCGTGGGAACAGGTGATTGCAGGGACGATACGTATGTTGGACCTCCGGTGCCCCCTGCCGAGCCAAACAAGCAGCTCTGGGCTCCCAGCACCCTCCTGTCCCTAGCGGTCTCCGCGTGTCTGGGGTAGTGGGGCCGAGGCGTGCAGACGGCCAGTCCACCACACACCCCGAGCCCTTACCTCTGACCTCTGGCCCCACTTCATCACCCCCGCCCGAAGGGTCCAGTCCTAGCCTTCTCCATCTCCACTCCATGCCCCTGGAGGAGCACTTGGAAATGGTGGCCGACTTGGGCCTGGAAGTCCCCTCTTCTGTCTGCTTCTGCGGCAGCAAGTCCCACACCCTCGGTGCCCCTGGCTCTGTCCCCGTCCCCTGCCCTCCACCCTGTGTCTCTCCTGTGCTCCACAAGGCTCCAGACGGGAAGGGAGCCTCTGAGCCTGTGGTTGCCAAGCGTGTTCCTGCTTCTCCACTTGGACACCCCCTCCTGCCCCATCTCCAGCGCCCTGACCGGCCCCCAGCACAAATCAGCCTGGCACGTGCATCCTGGGACTCGTGCCCGGAGCCGTGAAGTGGGTCCCTGCTCAGCAGAATGAAGCTCCCACACATCTTGCAGGCCTACCCCTGCTTCCTGCCCTGCCGTCCAGGACCGCAGATCACCAGCCCAGTGACCACACCCCCTGCCAGCCAGCCCCTCCCCTGCCTCGTCATCCCGGGGCTGCCCAGAGGCACGGGTGAGGGCTGACCTGACCTGCTGGCCAGTGGCTGTCCTGCCTCCTGCCAAGTGACTGAGCAGTGTGGCCTCCAGGCCTTTGCCAAGTGCTCCTCCCGTGGGCTCCCCGGCCCGGCTCCGGGGATGCCATCCCCTTCCTCGCACTGCATACTCCCTGTGAATGCCTCCCCAGAGAAGCCTGCCTTTACTCTGTCATCCCAAGGGCCCCCCAGCAGGCCGTTCTGCGGGAGGTCACGGCCGTTCCCATCACTCCGCCACGGGACCGGGAGGAGGTAAGCCTCCCCTCTCCCTCGCTGCCTCTGCCAGCCACAGCCCCCACGGCATCGTCAGAATCAGAAGGCCTTTGGTAAGTGAGAGGCCAGCCCACTGAATGGAGGCATTGACCTGGTGGAGCGAAGGGCCGGCTGTGTGTGCACGGCGAGGACAGGACCTCAGCGGGGCCTGGGAGGCGGCGTCCCCTGGGTTTCACGCGCTCTGGCCAAATAGGAGCACGGCCCAGCAGCCAGAGCCCCAGCCTGGCGCCCAGACTCTGGCCAGCAGCCGACGCCGTGTCCATAGAGCGTCCACTCTGGCCCCAGTCCTTCTCTGCGGCGCCCTTCCTGCAGGCAGGACCTTATCTCGGTGTCTGGGAACGGATGCTGACCAGACCTAAAAGCCAAGTACGGATCCCGAGGACCTGCGTTCGGGGCCCTGTGAAGCGGGATTCTGTGCATCTCCTCCCTCTGATCGGTGGACCGGGGGCACGGGTGGCGCCAACGGAAGCCCCGTGCTCCGCGCCCTCGCCTCCATTCTGGAAGGTGCTAATTCTGATGGGCCCTGACGGCCAGGGAGTCAAGGCCGCAGAGCTGGCCCTGCCAGGCGGCACCCCTTCTCCTCCGCCAGAGCCCACGTCCCGGGGCCAGACGCACAGAGGCAGCCGCACCGCCCCTGGGGCCCATGGCTGGCTGGTTTCCCGTCACCGAAGGAAAGCCTGGTGTCTCAGCCCTGCCGGGACGACCCACACATAGCACTGCCTCGTGACGCGGCCATGGATCGTTCCCCACACACCACGGACCCCCTGGAAATGGAGGGCTGGGAGCGAGAGAGGCCGCAGCCTGGACACGAGCAGGCCCGGGAACCTCTGCAGGCTTCAGGGCCAGGGGACGGCAATCACCGAGCCACAGCCCCAGGAGATTGAAAGGCCCCAATTCACTGGGGACACCTACTCCTCCATCTCGGCCAGGGAGAGACAGCACGGAGCCTGGGTGCCACGGGTGCGGCTGCAGCAGCCACTTTCTCGCAGCGCTAGCTCTCGGGGCTCTCTGTCCAGAGATGCGTCCCCTGCAGAAGAGAGGAGCAGGGTTGCGAAGGGAGGGTGTCTGATGGGCTCCCAGGCTCAGAAGGGCTCTTTTGTTCATGAAGCGGCAGCCCCCCGGCTGGATGAGGCCCAGGTGATGTGCGGGGATCTCCGCCCCCCGCTGCCTGGGATGGACATCTGGGGCATGAGTCCCCTGCTCTGGATGTGTCCAAACAGAAGGCGGGGCTTTGGGCCCCCGTCCAGAATGTGCAGAGATGCGGCAACCAGGGTCAACTGTGGATTGTGGTTTCTCAGCCCCGTGCTGGATGGGACTGTGATCCAGGGCCAAAGGCTCAGCAGGTCTCAGACTCAGATGTCAGCAAACCTAAGCTGGCCCCTCCTAGCCCTGACCCTCTGCTGGGATCGGGGACATGGAACACGCTTCACCTTCCCTTTCACATGTGGTGCTCCAAAGACCGATGCGACCTTCCTGCTGCGGGCTCATGAAGCAAGGGCAGAGCCACGGCGTCTCTGGGAGGTCAAGGGCATGCTGCCTGTGGCGCTGCGCCATAACCCCGTGGAATACTTATGATTCATCGCCCTCCTGCTCCCCATAGGATGGAGGTCAGCGGCTTGCACCGCAGACCTCCCTGAGGACCAAGGGGCCCACCGTGGAAAGGACAGCCCTGTAGGCTGAGATCCCGGCTCCCGACGGAGGTCAAAGTGAGGAGGCAGATGGCCAAGTTACCCCAAGGTGGGATAAGTGGTGTGGCCAGATGGCTCGCTCAAAACTCCCCTCACCAGGCAGCTGTGTGTGCAGGGAGTCTCAAGGCCAGCGCAGCCCCCCACCAGTGGCCCGCATGCACCTTGCTCTTTCTCATTTAACCCCCCGAGAAGGGGGCCTGAGAAAAGGATAGAGAGATACAAGGAAGCACAGATTCTGAGGTTTTCTTTTCTTGAGCTAGAGAAGAAGAGAGCAAACAGGGGGAAGGTGAGGGGGGTGGGTCTTTGTGCTTTCCAGACAGGCTGAGGCCCGGCCACCCAGGCTGCCCATCCGCCCAACTCCAGAAAACGTGCGCACTGAGCCTGGGAAGCTGGAGTTCATCCCTTAGGAGAGAGGGGACAGTGGGCCCAAGGGGTGAGGTGGCCACAGCAGGCGGGCCCAGGCAAGCATGGGTCTGGATAAGAGGGCAGATCGTGGGCCTGGTGCCCAGCTCGGGAGGCTGGTCCATAGGCCCAAGGACCCAGAGCCTCCACTGATGGGCATTCTTACTCACTAGGTGCCATTGGGAGATGGGAACCCCTTGGGGTTACAAGTGTAGGGCCAAGTGTACAGAAAGGAGGCTGAGGGGGGCACCAAGGTCCCCGCACCAGCAGGGAGGCTCCGGGCACTCGGCCAGAAGGGGCTGTCACGCATCACCTCGCTGTGGCCAGGAATGACACCTTACAAACCAAGACGAGCTGGACAAATCCTTCACCTTGGGAGGTTGACAGGACACTTCTGAAGTCCTTAAATACCTCCTAACTCGGCCCAGGCCCGCATGGAGAGGCCCTCCAGCTGGGGGGCACCTGAGTGGCTCAGTCTGTGAACCGACTGCCTTTGGCTCAGGTCATGATCCTGGAGTCCAAGGATGGAGTCCTGCATCGGGCTCCCTGCTCAGCAGGAAGCCTGCTTCTCCCTCTGCCCCTCCCCCACCCCCACTCACGCTTTCTCTCTCTCTTTTACTCTCTCTCTCTCAAATAAATAAATAAAATCTAAAAAAAAAAAAAAAAGAAGAAGAAGAAGAAGAAGTAGGCAGCTCCAGCTGGGAGAGGAAGGGAGCAAAGATTTAGGAGGCCTGGCTACAAAGATGAGTTCTAGGCTCTGCAGTGACTGCCTCCTTCTCTCATGAGACCCTTGGTAGGAAAGCCCCTTACCTTCTCTTCTCAGTTCTGCCCAGTGAAGGGCTCTATGGTGCGTGGGTCCCAGTGGCAGAATGGAGTCACCCCCTCCAAGCTGCTCCTCACCTGGGACACGTGACATGTTTGAACATAATGAGGTTTAGCACTGGGGTCTTTATCTCATTCTGCTGGCACAGTCCCTGTTGAGAGTATATGAAGGAATGAATGTACGCATTAGTGAATGTGGGCATGCATGAATGAGTGTGCAAATGTGTGCATGAATGAGTGTGTGAATGCATGCACGATCCTAGGAGTGAGTGTGTGAATGTTCATGAACAAATGAATAGGTGTATGAATGGGTTCACGAACCAATGAGTGGATGTGCAAATGCGTGCATGAATCAATGAATGGGTGTATGAATGTGTGCATGAACCAAGGAGTGAGCGTGTGAATGTGTGCACGAACAAGGAACGGGCGTGTGAGTGCGTGCACGAACAAGGAACGGGCGTGTGAGTGAGTGCATGCACCAAAGAACGGGCGTGTGAGTGCGTGCACGCACCAAGGAATGAGTGTGAAGACATGATGCGCGCAAAGCACACAGATTCAGGGGCACACGCACATCTCTAGCTAACACTTCCCATTTAAATCCAAGCCTGGACAATCATTTAGCCTACCCTTGGGGTGGTTGTCTGATTTGTGTCCCCTGCGCCCCCACCACACGGGCCCAGCCCCGTGCATGTGCTGAGGGCCATCTCCGCCCTGTCCAAAGGCATGGCTGGACAGGGAGGGTGCTGGGGGTGAGGCTGCGCTCCCAGCTGGGCCCCAGCCCAGGGCATGCCCACATGCATCGCTCTGCCAGCCTGAAGGACCACCATCACGGGGGTCTTGGGAGCGGCCTTGGGGAGAGATTCAGAGGCCTGGTAGGAGGCGGGTGTTGTGCACATGTGTCAAGGGGATGGCAAAGCCCAGCTCTTCCGTGCCCATCTTCCCACTCCTTGTGGGCTTTTACACCTCTCTCTTATTAACGCCTCTCTCCTCCTCCAGATTCTAATCGCCTTCCAGAAAACAGCTGCTCTTAGCTTCTCCCCTGAGCCTCCAAATCCCTGGTGCTCAGCAAAACTCCCCTCTGATTGAAGCATCTGTGCTCAGAGCCGAGCGTCAGCCTCCAGAGCTCACCAAAGCCCCTCAAAGGGGAGATTAGCAGCAGCATCGCATCAGGCCCGGCATTGTCGCCACTCACAGTGCCAGCCACGCTCGGCCACTGTGGGCCTCGCAGAAGACACGGAATGAGAGAATGCGGGGCTCTTAGCAGCACAGGCTTTCAGAAGCGCGGAATCATCAAATCTTCCCCCCAAATCAGCTTAGGGTGTTAGAATTTTAAGGATGCATCTTTTCAGAAGCTCAGACTCTTAGAAGTCACCTCAAATTTTATTCCCATTAAGTTTGGGGTAAAATAAACACATCTAATCTCTGACACTATCATTGCAGCCTAGCATCTTAGTTATTAAATTAGTTATTAAAGCCCAGAGTTGCAACATCTGTGGGCCACAGAAATCATGCAGTCTGGGGGTTGGACGGAGAGGAGACTCTGAAACATCCTTCCCCCCCCACGCCTGCTCCCTGCGGAGCTGCCCTCCCCCGCCTCTCACGGCTCACTGTTGATCCCTACGTCTGCCCCTCATTAGCAGGGCCCAGATGGTCTCAGCATGGGGGAGACGTTTCCCATCCCCTGCGACTGATGACCCCGACCCCACCAGAGTTCTTTGCATGTTCTCGCCAGCCTCCTGCCCCCACCAAGGACCCAGGAGACCCCCACCCTGAGGCATTTGCAGGCTCTTGTTCCAAGGAGAGCCAGGACTGACCACAAAGGAATCAGGCAGAGGCAGGCACTTCCCCCAGTGGGGATGGGGGTCTGGAATCCCCCAGCCCTCACCATCCCGTGCTCACCAGGGCCCATGTGCATCTGGTCTCAGGGCCTGACCTTCTGCAGAAAGAGACACCCTTGAGTGGACCGCAGGTGCAGGGAGTTCAAGTGGGAGTGCTCACCAACTGAGTCTCAGTCTCCTCCCTGCAAGGGGCCATTGGATTCCTTTTTGGGGATCACTGGGGTGAGCAGAGCTGGTGCGAACGGACCACCCAGTGGGACGCCTGGCACCCACAACGTCCAGGGAGTCAGAGGTGCCCAAGTCTCCAGACACCACAGGGCCCGGAGGAGGTGACAGGGACAGTCGGGGTAGGAGGGGGCACTATACACCTTGGGGGGAGGAGGGATTCTGCAGGCTCCCTAGTGTAGGCTCCCCCAGGGTCTCTCCTTCTACTGACCCCTTGAGACGCCCCACCCCCACCCAGGGCCCTTGTCTCACTAGTAGTCAGATCTCAAGAGCTCATCGTGGGGCCCTTCTCTGTCACTCACAACCACAGAAGGACAGGGCAGGCTTCAGGTGGTAGTTGTTGGAGCCAGCGGAGGAGAGTAGGGGACCCTTGTCCATGAGACCACACCGTCCCTCCTCTCCCCCATCCCCAGCACTCTGTTCTGGTCCCCCTGGACCACTGCAGCAGCCTCTCTATTACCCTTCCTGAGACACCCCACTCATTGTCCCCACCTCTACTCCCTGCTCTCCCTCGCCCACCCAGCTGAGCCCCCACAGCTCCGGGACTCACAGGCCAGATCTCCACTACTGGTCTTGGCATTCGAGGCTCCCCGCCTCATGACTGGAGCCTACCTGCCCATCGCCTACACAGTCCTGGGCGCCTCCTATCCCCACCACATGAGGTGGCTCTTGACCTCCACCAGCCAGCAAATTTCCTGGCCTTTGGGCTTCTGCTCCCTGGAATGTCTCCCCCGTCATGGTCCATATGCATGACCCGCTCCTCGGCACTGTTCCCAGCAGCAATCATGAGGATCCTGACAGATCGGTTCACCCTGTATGGAGGAGGGCATGCTTCACGATCAGAGTGGTGGGGTAACCTGGACAAGTCACACAGCTTGGGGGCAAAAGTTCAGCTCTGCCTCTTCTATGAGCCTTTTAAGTCAGTGCCTAAAGGAGGCCATGTGGCCAGGGGCCTCAGCAAGTCCTGCTGAGAAGGAGGACTCTCTTGGGGAGGGCTGCTGCAGTGTAGAAAATGCACAGGGTGCGGCCCCTGTTTCCCCATCTATAAACTGGGCTGGCATTCTATATACTGGATGTGCCTGATGTGAGCATTAACTACGATGATATCATGCAAAATACTCACCACAGAACCTTGCACATCATAGGTGCTCAGCAAACAGGTGCTCAGCAAACTGAGTGCTCCCAAGCCCAGGCAGGTAGGGAGGAGCAGGGAGCCTCGGGAGACTCTGCCCACCTCTTGGGGATTCTCCAAACCTCTGCTTCTTCTGTTCCATCAGGGGAATGGAGCTGGTTATCTTGGCCCTGCTCTCCTCCCCAACACCCTGTGCTTACGTTCGGGGGACGGGTCTTCCGTCCACTGCTCGTATACAGGTGTCATCTACCACCCAGCTGCCCGATCAACACCATTTAAAGTGTCCAGATCCCTGCAGGCACACCCAGAATTACTATTATCCCCGTAACTGTTTACCATGATCTCATTGCACCATTTCTCTGCTAGAGCTTGCCAAGGACATTGCAAATATTTGCCCCTCTGTCCTCACGACATGTCGTGCAAGAATGTCGGGAAGCCCATGTTCACAGGAAAGCACAGACACTCCCGCAGGTCGCGGTCTGCGGGGCATGGCAGGGGCAGGAGCCCTGGCAGCGTGGGTCTCACTCTGCCCTTGCCACACAGCCTCCCTTCCCCTCCAGACGGTGACACCTGGGGCTGCCCTGAGGACCACCCCTTCCCCAGTCTCCTCCACAGGGAGCTGTGGGACACGGCCTCGTCCATCCCCAGCGAAAGGAGTGAGCGCCCGACCCAGCCCAGCCACTCAGCACCATCTATCCCAGACGGGGGTTGACAGCAGGGCTCCATCCTGGGACACATCCTGGAAGCACGGGGAGACAGGGCACGTCTTCTCCTGGGGCTGGCCGAGGTGCTTGGGTGCAGGCCTGCAGCTGCCCAGCCTGCTCTCAGACTGCAGAGCAGAGATGATAATGTCCCGGGGCACCCGGGGCACCCGAGCCTACCTCCTGAGCTCGAGCCTGGTGGGACGAGTTTCTGTGTCCTGAGACCAGAAGAGTCCTGGACAGTGCACTCCAAACCACAAGTTTCCTTCTTGCTGGCCCTGGAGAAGGAGGTCAGACAGGCTGAGCCTGACCTGATTTAGAGGCAGGAAGACAGGGTTACAAGAGGAGGGGCCCGTGAGCCCGCGACTGCCCTGCCTTTCCTGGAATATGGGCCTGGCCTCTGATCCCTGAGACCCTCTGAGTGTCCTCGCGGTGCGGCTGCTGGACTACGGACGCACCCAGCTGTGCGGGGGGGCACCTGCAGCCCCTCTCGGCATTAATGACACAGCTGCTCCTCAGGCAAGAGGCATCGGTCTCCATGCTCAAGAGGGCCCTGCCTGCCTGTGTCCCTGCCACAGCCGGCCGACATTATAAACCACCGCAGGTGAGCTGAGTGCCACCCAGGGGCTGCCCTGAAGTGCGCCTTTCCCGCCGTGGAAGCCCCTCTGGGGGAGCAGTGGGGGCCCAGTCCGCCCTGGAACCCCCGCAGCCTGAGTCGGAACTGAGCTGCGTGGGGGCGGAGCTCAGCCAGCACAGGGACAGGGGACGAACGTCTCCCAGGCTCGTGGGTGCTGAGATATTCATGCAGGCACACTCTAGGGTCTCCTGGTGTCCCGATGGGTGTCTGAGCATGACAATAAAGTGGGGGAGGCCATGGGAGCTGGGCGCATGGGGGCAGGGAGACATGGGTCCTCCTCTAGCCACACGGGTAGGGGCTGAGGCAGGAGAGCAGGCATCATCCCCGTGAACACGGGCACAGCAGGCCCTCGGGGCCGGAGCTCCAGGGCGTCAGCACTTGGCAGAGGACGGGGTTGACCACAGCCTCACCGCGCTCCGGACTCTTGGGCCAGGGCTGCCGGGCCCCTCCTCAGCCAGGCCTCCTGCTGACCCGGGCTCCACACTGGCCCATGAAGCCCCCCACCTTGGGCAAGTGACTGGCCCCCGACTCTGAGGCTGCCCCCCGAGCCCACCCCCAGCAAAGGTGGCTCAGCTGCCAGCTCCCGCCCGCTCCTGGCCCACCAGCTCTGCCGAGAAGCAGCGTTAGGAGAGGGAGGCTTGCGCTCTAGAATTTTCCTTCCCGTACTCTTCTCTTCTCTCTTACCAGATCTGGGAAGGCCCTTTGCCACCAGGGAAGCCCACACATTCACAGACCCGACAGGGCAGCCGCTGAGGAAGCACTTCACGCTCCGAGAGCTGGGCAGGAAGTGCTCTGCCCCAAGGATCCCTCGGGGAGTCCCCATGTCTCCATCGTGCAGGGGAGAGCAGTGAGACCCATGTGGGCTGAGGACCTCGTGTGTGGCTGTACCGTCTGAAAGGGGCAGGGGCCCGATGTGCACTCGGCCCAGACTTTGAAATCCCGGTTCTCCGCCTGTCACAGTGGATCTCCATGCTGGGCTGCGCCCTCCCCAGAGGACCTCCGTGACCCACCATCTACACCACCTTGTCTGGCCGCCGGGGCACGTCTCCAGCAGGCTCTGCCCCAGGGCTCAGGATTGTGGGCCACACAGATGCCTCATGCCTTCTTTAAAGCGTTTTTGATGACGTGGGTGTGGCTCTGTTGGTGTTTAGAATTCTGCTTAAATCCACGAGAAGTTCGTCCTTCACAATGGAACATGAAAAACATTTCCGTTTGGGTAAGGAATAAGGAGAGTGTGCCCAAGACCAGCCAGCCCGTGCTCAGTTCAACATCAGACCACAAAGAGCACCTGGGTAATTGGCCTGACATATTGAGGAAAATGAGAATCCAGGAAAATAGACCTAAGTCATAAAAAAACTTAAAAAAATTAAAGCATAGAAACATATTCTATGACCTCATAGTACAGAACAATCTCTAAAATGTAACAAAAATGGAGACAGAGGAGAAAATGATCGATTTGGATATATGAGTATATAAAACTTTTCTCTGAAAAAGGGCCATCAACACAGTTCCAGACAAAGGACTTTGACAACATATAGCGAATAATGGATCAATATGCAGAATACATAAAGAACACCTATAAGTCAGTAAGAGAACAAACACCCCAATGGAAAAATAGGCCAAGCCACAAACAGGCAGCTCTCCAAAATGGAAGTCACACACACACACACACACACACACACACACACACACACACACACGTATTTGTTTACTCACTCGTGATGGTGAATTCAGCATTAACTGAAATAGCATCCAAGGCGACGGCAAGATCCCGCAAGCCTGACAGTTCCAAGTGTCGGGAGTGCGTGGAGTGTGGGAGGCCCGCCCGTGGCCGGGTGAGTGAGGTCGAGTACGAGCACCGGTGTCATCTGGGAGCACGAGACCCTGCCAGGCCTCATCTGTGCACGTGCCCTACGGACATCAGAGAACAGCCTGGCAAAGTCCCAAACCTCGGGCGGCTCCCAGGATGTTCCTGACTGTTTCTCTCAAAGCAAGCCATGTTCATTCTCTGTACCGCAGTTTTGTTAGCTGAGAAATGGGTGCATCCCCTCCAGATGCCACTGGGCAGATTCCACGAGAAGATGCACATAAAATTACTAGAATAAGGGCGCCTGGGTGGTTCAGCCGGTTGAGCGTCTCGATCTCAGCTCAGGTTGTGT
Source organism: Spilogale gracilis (assembly GCA_004023965.1). Taxonomy (NCBI): domain Eukaryota; kingdom Metazoa; phylum Chordata; class Mammalia; order Carnivora; family Mephitidae; genus Spilogale; species Spilogale gracilis. Next base: position 89,336 of record PITA01007424.1, read on the forward strand.
TCTCAGGGTGATGGGACCCGGTCCCATGTGGGGCTTCATGCTGGGTGCAAAGTCTGCTTGAGAATCTCTCTCCCTCTCCCTCTGGCCCTCTGCCCTGTTCGCATTCCCTCTCTTTCACCCTCCCTCCCTCTCCCTCTTTCTCTCTAGTAAATAAACAAATAAAATATTTTTAAAAAGTTACTAGACCAGCATGTGACATGCCACAGGCTGACAAAGAACAACTTCTTCATTGTGACATTGTTTGCCTTAGAAAACCCTGAAAACAAGGCAAAGCCCATCGGTGTAGGAATGAAAGTTCACATTATAATCATCTTCACGTGATGGAATGCACGGCAGCACTTAAAAACATATAAAATAAACCTATATTATCAACATGGATGGATCTTAAAGATAAAATGTTGAGTACAAAGAGAAATTCCAGAACATTACTTACACCAGAATCCCGCTTATGTAAATGTTTAAGCACGGAAAACAATAGACCATATTGTTCATGGTCCTTGTATGTAGGAAGGCATAAAACACGGACTAATTTCTTCCCAATTTATGACAGTTGGTTGCCTCCAGGAAGGGATTTTTTCACTTGGGATGACAGGGACATGATTAAATCCTTTCTGGTTTCCTGAGGCCTGTTGTTGACGTTGGTCTTTTTTGGCAAAGTCCCTCATGGGGTCCCACCACACCCAGAAGCACCCCAGCCACCCCAACCCCCCCACAGCCCACCAGTTTCCAGCACTGCCCCCTCAGGAGCCCTCCACCTCGTGTGCCCTCTCCCTGGGGGCCCCCCGAACACTTCTTACTGGTCAGATCTCCGCTCAGAGATCGTCTCCCCAGAGAACCCCGCTATCTCAGTCAGCTCGGTGCTATAGCGAATCATGACACCAGGCCCCCAAACAGCAGGTGTTCACTATCTCCCAGTCCTAGATGCCAGAGACTGAGACCCAGGCACAGGCAGGGTCCTCTTGCGGCCTCTCTGCGGGCGTGTGGATGACCATCCTCCCCATGTCCTCACACGGACATCTCTCTGTGCGTGTCTGGGCCCTGGACACCAGTCACATTGGATAGGGGCCCCCAGTGGCCTCATTTCACCTTAATCACGACTGTACAGACTCATCTCCAGTCACATTCTGAGCTGCTAGAGGTTAGAAGCTCCAGGTATGAACTTGGAGGGGACACACTTCGGCTCCCAGGCCACCTGTGACCTCATGTGCTCTGTGCCTCATGTAGTACTTAGCACCACCCAAGCCCTCTTGATGCTTCTCTATGAGTCCCTCCTCCATATCAGCACCCATAATGATACCGACCACGGCAGGAGACCACAGATTGGGCTCTGTTGGGACAATTCTCTAATTAACGAGTGAGTGAGCGAGAGCCCATTCCCTTCGTTTTCCCAGGCAAACATTCTCCCTATTAAAAACCAGAGATTAATTCCATACTTCTGTGGACTGGCCCACACATGAGCAGCACAAGCCTGTGACCCTATAGACACAGCTTCTCCCAGGTGAGGGGGGGACAGCAGATCCCCAGCAGAGCCAGGCCAGCCACGCAGGCCCCCAGTTTCCCTTCTTTCCACGTGGCCTGCCCAAGGAAGGGGATTTCCCAATAGGGGACGCATTGGCTCTCATGAGAAGAAAAGTAACTACAGTGAAGTGAAACAGAACCAACGAGACCAACCCATCGGCCATCCCTGGGGCTCCTAGCCCTGCAGGATCTGCCATAGCAGGCCTCTGAGTCCCCTCAGATCTGGCCCTGAATGTGGGAACAAATCCTGCAAGAGGAACTCGTGGTCAGCTCAAGTTTCACATGTGGATCTGCTCCTCTAGCCTGAGTCCTGGACCCCAGTCCTTACAGAGAACAGCGCTGCAGCACCATCCCTTGTACACCTGGCTAAACTCCACTGTGAGACCCCTGTCTGCCCCAAACTGCCCCAAACTGCTCATTCCTCCTACCTCTACCTTATTCTGCTGAGAGCATTATGAGCTCCCCTCCCGAATGGATCCCTGCCAAGGGGCTCCCCCTTGTGTCTGGGTTCATGGGTCGGTTAAACTATAGTTAGCAGAATGTGAACTGCCCCCAAACACAGCAGAGACCACAAGAGTCACTATTGGAGTTGGGAGAGGCTGAAAACCAAATAACCAATAAGGATTTCTCTCCTCCTACTTCCCAAACACCCATTTGTTGCTGATGCAGTCAAAGCCTTTGCTCTCTCAAGAAAATTCTGTCTGGCAAAGAATGAGCTGAGAGCTCACAGAAGTTCAGAAATGCCCAGCATCAGGCATATGTGAGTGTCATCACCTCAGTCACCTCTATAGCCCTGCCACCACCACTGATCCTGTCGTCACTATGCCTATCACCACCACCACCATCACCACCACCACCATCATCACCATCATCACCATCACCATCATCACTACCGGCATCATCACCATCACCATCACCATCATTACCA
>PITA01007425.1:0-91677 GCA_004023965.1 Spilogale gracilis
GGTGGGCATCCCTTGCACACTGTCTCAAGTTGGGGAGGAAGGGTTATGGGAGTGTGTGGGAGTTGTTCATTGAGACACCCCAGCCATCCAGAAGAGCCAGAGCTGTTTTCCCAACCCCAAGCCGTCTCTACCGGGGATCTCGTTTTCTGGCACGTATCCCCCATGGGGCAGATCCGACTGGGGCCAGTGCCCCGCGTGAGGGCTGCGTCTAACCGCAAGTCTCCGCAGATGCTCCCGCCGGGCTGGGTTGCGGGCTCCTCCCCAGCCTCCAGCGCTGCCGCCAGGGGGAGAGCTTCAGCTTCCCTCCGTCCAAAGGCTCTTTGGTTTCCTCTCTTTCCCGAATTTCCCATTCTGGCCCACCTCTGTCCTACCAACCTGCTAACCTCATCCTTTCTCACGCTCTTCTTCTCCTCCTTGGCATACGTGCCTTTCTGGAGTGCGGACCGCCTGAGGAAGGGAGTCTCACTGATTCCACATCTTCTAAACTGCTACTGGGTGGCAGGTGGCAAGATGAACCCATAACAAGTACCGAAAGCTGGGTCCTGGCCCTCCAAGTGGGGACATCAAAGAAGGGCACGCGTATTTATAACACAAGGTCTTCGCATATTCCATAACACTTGGCTCATTAGTGAGTTGTATTTCTCAAGTTTCTATGTATTTTTTTAACAAAAGGAGATCTATCTATATTTTATATATAGATATATATATAAATATTATATATATATATAATTATATATATATATATAATTTTGTTTCCTGGTTTTTTTCACTTAGTATTTTCACATATACACTTACCCATATAATTAAAATCAATTAATACTTTTTATCTGAGATAAAATAATTAGTTCTGAAGCTCTCTTGTCTCATTGATTAGGTCATAATCTTCATAGGCATCTTTGAATCCCCACCCTCTGCCATAGAACCTGGCAGGTAATAGATGTTGAGTATGTATTTAACTAAAAAAGTTTGCCAGTGAACTTGAGCATGGGACAGTCCTAGAGAAAGCCCAGAACTCAGAGTGGGAAGTTCCATCTGGCACTAAATACCTGGGCCCTGGGCCTCCTTTTCTTCAACAATGCATCAAGAAGATTGAGCTTGGGGAACGGGGACATCCTATGCTCTGCACTTCTCAAACATTAGGGGTTTCTAATGCTGCGTAAATCCAAAAGGATTTAGTGTAGGTCCAGGTCTGATTTCTTTAATTCAGTCATTGCCCCATGTGAAACTGACTCCAAGAGCTCCCACATTTTCAGGGCCCCCATCCTGAACCTTATACCTTGAGCCCTCCCAACATCCCCCCCCCCAGGTTTACTAAGATATAAGTGACATATAATACTGTGTAGGTTTAAAGCAAACAGTGTGATGATTTTTTACACACATGCCTTGCAAAGTGTTTACCACAGGTAAGGTTAGTTAAGACATCCTTAACCTCACCTCATTGTCATTGTAAGTTGTTACCATGAGAACATTAAATCTTTATTCTCATAGCAACTTCCAAAATTACAATATTGTTACGTATAGTCACTGTGCTGTCCACTGGATTCCTGAAACTTAACTATCTTATAACTAAAGGTTTATACCCTTTGACCAATGTCTACTCATTTCCCCCTCCCCAGCCTTTGGCAACTACTCTGTTCTACTCTGCTTCTGTGAATTCAATGTCTTTAGATTCCAGAGCTCTCGAGTCTATCCATGTTGTCTCTACTGGCAGGATTTCTTTTTTACAGCTGAATAACATTCCATTAAATATATAAATATATAAAATCAATTTTTGTATATTTATTGATGTATAGTCTTTTCTTTATCCATTCACATGTCAAAGGACACTTGGGGGGGCGCCTGGGTGGCTCATTTGGTTAAGCAACTATCTTCGGCTCAGGTCTTGATCCCGGAGTCCTGGGATCGAGCCCCGCAGCGGGTTCCCTGCTTGGTGGGAAGCCTGCTTCTCCCTTTCTCACTCTCCCTGCCTCTGTTCCTCTGTTCCCTCTCTAGCTGTGTTTCTCTCTGTCAAATAAATAGCTACTGTGCTACAATGAGTATGAGTGTGCAGATCATCTCTTTGAAATAGCGATTTCATCTTCTTCACATATATACCCAGAATGGAATTGGTGGATCATAGGGGAGTTACATTTTTAATTTTTTGAGGGATTTCCATACTGTTTTCCAGAATGGCTTTCCAATTTGTCTTCCTACCATCGTGAATCAGGGTTCCCTTTTCTCCATATCCTCCCCAGCATTTGTTATCTTAAAGCACTTTGATAATAGCCGTTCTAATGGGTGTGAGATGATACTTATTTTGTTGTGGTTTTGATGGCATTCCTCTGATAGTTAGTGATATTGAGTTCATTTTCAGGTACAATTTGTGTATCTTCTTTGGAAAATGTTCATTAAAGTCCTCTACCCATTTTTCAATCAGATTATTTGGGGTTTTTTGCTGTTGCACTGTATGAGCTCCTTTTATACTGTGGGTATTAACCCCTTTTCAGATACATGGCTTGCAAATATTTTCTCCCATTCAGTAGGTTGCCTTTTCTTTCTGTTGATGGTGTCCCTTGCTGTGCAGAAGCATTTAGTTGCATGCTGTTTCACTTATTTGTTTTAAAGATTTTATTCATTTATTTGACAGAGAGAGAGAGAGAGATCACAAGTAGGCAGAGAGGCAGGAAGAGAGAGAGAGAGAGAGAGAGAAAGAGAAAGAGAGAGAGAGAGGGAGGAGGAAGCAGGCTCCCTGCTGAGCAGAGAGCCCGATGCGGGCCTCGAGCCCAGGACCCTGAGATCATGACCTGAGCCGAAGGCAAAGACTTAACCCACTGAGCCACCCAGGCGCCCCTGTTTCACTTATTTAATTTTACTTTTATTCCTCATACTTTTGGTGTCAAATCTGAAAAATTGTCACCACGACCAATGTCAAGGACATTTTTCTATGTGTTTTCTTCTAGGATTTTTATGGTTTCAAAGCCTATTTTAAGTCCTTACCCCATTTTGTGCTAATTTTTATGTGTAGGGTAAGATACATACAAGTGTCTAATAACTTCATTCTTTTGCATGTGAATATCCAGTTTTCCTAACACCATTGGTTAAAGAGACTATCCTTTCTTTAGTATTCTGGGCTTCCTTGTTGAATATTGGTTGACTATGTTATTTTTGGGCTTATTTCTAGACTCTCAGTTCTGTTCCATTGATAAATGTGTCTTTTTTTCCCCAGTACTATCCTGTTTTGATTACCATAGCTTTGTACTATAGTTTGAAATCAGGAAGTGTGATACCTCCAGCCTTGCTCTTTCTCCAGATTGCTTTGGCTATTTGGTATTTTTTGTGGTTTCATAAGGATTTTAGAATTCTTTTTCTATTTCTGTGAAAGATGGCACCAAAAACATCATAGGGACTACATTGAATCTGTAGATGCCTATAAGTTGAACAATATTTACTCTTCTGATCCATGAACACAAGATATCTTCCCATTGTTTTTTCTTGGTTTCTTTCCTTAGTGTTTTACAGTTTTTGGTGTATAGGTACTTAACTTAATTGGTTACGTTTATACCTAAGTGTTTTATTGTTTTTGTTATTATAAATGAAATTGCTTGTTTTGGGATACTTTGTTAGTGTATAGAAATGCTGATTTGTGTACAATGATTTTGGGTTTTTTTTTTATTTATTTGTTTCAAGGTTTTATTTAAATTCTAGTTAACATATAGGGTAGTATTGGTTTCAGGAGTAGAAATCAGTGGTTCATCACTTACATATAACTCCCAGTGCTCATCACAAGTGCCCCCCTGAATCCCCATCACCCACTTAGTGCATCTCCCACCCACCCACCTCTATCAACCTTTAGTTTGTTCTCTGTTGTACATTGATTTTGTATTCTGAAACTTTACTGGATCGCTGTTTTAGGTCTAATAGTTTTTTTCATGGAGTCTTTAGGATTTTCTATATCCAAAATTATGTCATTTAGTATACAGAGACCATTTTACTTCTTCCTTTCTGATTCAGGTGCCTTTTATAATTTTTTCTTGCCTAATTGCATATTGCTCAGGCTAAAATGTCTAGTAATATGATGAATAATTTGGTGAGAGTAGGCACCCCTGTCTTGTTTCTGATCTTAGAGGGTAAGTTTTCAACCTTTTACCATTGAGTATGATGTCAGCTACAGGCTTGTCACATATGACCTTTTGTTATATTGAGGTATATTCATTCTATACCCAATTTTTTTAGAGTTTTTATCATGAAAGAATGTTGAATTTTGATAAATGCTTTTTCTGCATCTACTGAAAGCATCGTTTGATTGTTGTCTTTTATTCTATTAATGTGGCATATCACACATTTAGTGATATGCATATACTGAGCCATCTTTGCCTTCCCAGGATAAATCCCACTCAAACATGATGTATGATCCTTTTAATGTGATGTTGAGGGGTGCCTGGCTCAGTTCATTGTGTATCCAGCTCTTGATTTCAGTTCAGGTCTCGATCTTGGAGTCATGGGATTAAGCCCTGTGTCAGGCTCTACACTCAGCAAGGAGTCTGCCTGGGATTCTCCTCTTTCTCTAAAATGAATGAATAATTTAAAAAAATAATGTGATGTTGAATTCAGTTTGCTAGTATTTTCTTAAGAAGTTTTGCATGTATATTCATTAAAGATCTTCACCTGTAGCTTTCCTCTAGTATTCTTGTCTGGCTTTTGTATGGAGTAATGCCAGCCTTCGAAAACAAGTTTGAGAGTGTTCCTCCTCTTCAATTTTTTAAAACAGTGTGAGAGGAATTGGCATTCATTCTTTACATGTTTAGTAAAATTCACCCATGAAGTCATCCGGTGCTATCTTTGTTGGGGAGATTTTAATTATTGCTTCAATCTCCATACTTGTTATTGGTTTGTTCAGATTTTCTATTTTTTCATGATTCAGACTTGTTAGGTTGTATTTTCTAGGAATTTATTCATTTATTCTAGGTTGTTCAGTTTGTTGGCATATAACGGTAAATAGTAGTCTTTTATGATCTTTTGTATTGATGTGCTATCAGTTGTGATACCTCCTTTTTCATTTCTAATTTTGAGTTCTCTCTCTCTCTCTCTCTCTCTCTCTCTCTTTTGGTAAGTCTAGCCAAAGATTTGTGAATTTTATTTACCAACCAAGAAAGCCAACTCTAAATTTGGTTGACCTTTTCTATTTTTATGTATTCTATGTTTCATTTGTTTCTACTCTAATCTCCGCTACTTCCTTTTTTCTACTAACTTTAGGCTTAGCTTCCTCTTGTTTTTATAGTTCTTTGAGTATAAAATTAGGTTGTTTGAGGTGTTTTTTTTTTTCTTAGTGCAAGCATTTTTTGCTATTAACATTCCTCTTGGCATGATTTTGCTGTGTCCAAAGGTTTTGGTATGTTATGTTTCCATTTTCACTTGTTTTAATATATTTTTTTTATTTCTCTTTAAATTTCATCTGTGACCCATCTGTTGCTCAGGAGTGTGATGTTTAATTTCCATATATTTGTAAATTATCCAGTTTTCTTCCTGTTGCTGATTTTTAGTTTCATACCATTGTGGTCAGAAACATACTTGATATGGTTTTAATCTTAAATTTGCTGAGACTTGTTTTGTAACTAACATATGATTTATCCTAGAGAATGTTCCGTATGCATGGAAGAATGTGTATTCTGCTGCTGTTGAATGGAATGCTTTATATATGGCTGTTAGGTCGATTTGATCTAAAGTGTAGTTCAAGTCCATTTTTTCCTTATTGATTTTATATCTGGATGATCTGTCACTTGTTAAAAGTGGGGTAGAAGTCCCTTGCTAATACTGTACTATTTTCTATTACTTCCTTCAGATCTGTTAGTATTTGCTTAATATATTTAGGTAATCCTTTATTGAGTGCCTATATATTTACAATTGTCATATCCTCTTGATTCATTGTCTCCTTTGTCATTATATAATGACCTTCTTTATTGTTTTAGTTTTTTACTTGAAGTCTGTTTGTCTGATATAAGTGTACTTATGTGCATATTTGGTTTCCATTTGCTTGGAATATTTTTTTTTCCTCATCCCTTCACTTGGTGCCTATGTGTGACTTTGAAGCTGAATGGAGTCTCTTGTAGGTAGTACACAGTTGGATCTTGTTCTTTTATACATTCGGTCACTATATGACTTTGGATTGGAGCATTTATCCATTTACATTTAAAGTAGTTATTAATAGGTAAGGACTTACTGTTGCTATCTTGTTCATTGTTTTCTGGCTATTTTGTAGTTTCTTTGTTCTTTTATTCTTCTCTTGCTGTCTTCTTTTGTGAACTGATGAGTTTTCTGTAGTGGTGTATTTTGATTCCCTTCTCCTTATCTTGTATGTATCTACTATAGGTTTTCATTTGTGGTTACTCTGAGACTTACCTGAAACATCTTATAAACACAACAGTCATAACACAACAATCATTTTTACACTGGTAACAACTTAACTTCTATCACATACAAAAACTCTACTCTTTTATCATCCCCTACCACTTCTTCAGTTTTTGATGTGACATTTACATCTTTTCATATCATGTATCCATTAACATAATATGATAACTATAGCAATTTTTAGTACTTGTGTCCTTCAACCCTTATTCTAGAATTAAGTGGTCAACACGCCACTAACACTACAGTAGTAGAATGTTCCAAATCTGATTATATACTTACCTTTCCCAGTGTGGTGTTTATTTTCATATATTTTCACATTTCTAGTTATCATCCTTTCCTTTCAGCATGTGTTATAAAGGCAGTTCTAGTGGTAATGAACTGCCTCAACTTTTGCTTGTTTGGGAAACACTATCTGGCCTTCACTTCTGGACAATTTTGCTAATTAAAGTATTTTCAGTTGGCAGTTTCTTTCTTTCAACCCTTGGAATATGAACCCATTTTCTCCTGGTCTGCACGTCAGTGCTGAAAATCCAATGAAGGCCAAGTATAGAGAAGTGTGGCAGCACCAGGTCCAAGGGGGCGTGTGGCTCGTTGCCTCAGGCCATTGGCTCAGGGTCCCCAGCACTGACAATGGCATGGTCCTGGGTGAGCATGGCACGGTGTCTGCCGAGGGTGCAAGAGTTGCCGGGGTCCTCAACAGAACCCCTGGGTCCAACAGCTGAGGACCAGACTGAGCACTGATAGTGGCCAAGCCAGGTACACACACGCTCTGCTGTGGGGGACAAATGCAGGTGCCTGGGTCATGGCAGGAGCTGGTTTCAAAAAACACATGTAGCAGTGGAGGCCGAGGCAGGCAACAAGGACTAAGGCCCACTACAGGTGGACTGGCAGCTTCAGGGGCCCTAGCTCTTGGCAGGCACAACTGTGGCTGCTGTGTCTTGCCATGGGCACATGGCAGTGGAGGCTGGTGGTGGAGGTTGGGCTGGGGGAGGCAAATGCATAGTTGGAGGGGCCAGCATCAGGTAAGTGCAGCGGTGCAGGCCTGGGACCAAAAATAGGGCTTGATTGGGGGCCCTAAGCAGCTGCAGAGATTCTGGCTGTTGGTGTGCTTTCCCATGGCTGCACTCTTCTCCCTGGGCACATGCACATCCCTGAAGGCCAGTGATGGGCATCGGGCTAATAATACACAAGTGCGCACCTGGAGGAGCTAGCCTGGACAGTGCACACAGTGGTGGAGCTCAGCTACGGGAATGTTCTTTCTTTCCCAGCAAAGGGAATTCTTTCCTTCACCTTTTCCTTTTCCTGTCCTTTAAATTGTCTATTTATTTGAGAGAGAGAGAGCAAGGGAAGGGGCAGAGGGAGAGAATCCCAAGCAGTCTCCCTGCCATGAGATCATGACTTGAGCTGAAACCAAGAGTTGAACTCCCAACCGATTGAACCACCCAGGTACACCAGGGGGAGTTCTTTTCTAACCTGGCAGTTTCTTCTTGATGTGGAGCAATGCTGGCTTGGGGGATGAGATGATACAGGCAAAATCAAGCTATCTTCCTTCCTTTTTGTGCTGTTTCAGTGTGTTGCTAAAGTTTCTGACCTGGCTCCAAGAGCTCTTCCAGATCTGTTTTATTCATGGAGAGCTGCCTAGTTGTTGTTCTTTGTGGGGGGAACAGAGGCTGGGGTCTCCTACTCTGCCACCTTGGTGGCATCACTTTTCAATCTACCCCAGCCCTATTGCACTTTATCTCTGCATCTGTTTGAGGTTGTCTTAGCATCAGCTTGACTTTTTCAAACTCAATTAATTAATTCATTTCTAGCATTTCCTTATCTGGCCATGATGCTTGATAACTCCTGCTTATCTGGTTCAGGATTCTAGCTTAGCAAAGATTCTTTCTCCTGACCTGGTACAATCCCTCAGCTTTTCTGTGGCCTTTAGCACCCATACTCAACTAGAGCACGAATGGGCCCCTTCTAACACCTTAAGTTCCCTCACTCTTATCCTATTATGATGATCTTACACTTTTCTACTCTTCTAAAATCAGTTTTCTACATGAGAATGGACACTTTGTACTGTGTGATTCCTACCACTTTAGTAAATAATGTATTGTAGGGAATGTTATCAGTTTTTTTAAACACACACACACATTTTGAGGTTCCTAGCCTTTTCCCCCTCAACACTTCTGGACTTGCTGTTCCAATATTGTGACTATCATGACCAATGATTTTATGAAACTATTTTTAATACAACCCAATCTCTCCATTAAAGCACCAATAGAATTCATAACTACCCATCCTTTGTGGACCCCTAGCCTAATGGGAGCTTTGGTATAAACTCTCCAGAAATGAACAAAAATGCCTGGACACATCTCGTCACATTTGGGGATATTGTGATCTAAGGAGAAGTGGTGATCCCTGTCATTCCTTAGCTTTTTTTTCCCCCTAGACTTGATTTCCCAAGAGTCTCAGACCAAAATAGAACAGCTCCCTTATCCAAAACTAAATCTTATTTGTTATGGAAATGTACTTGGAAAGTTTTAGCAGTGGAAAGACAGGAAGAGGAGATGCTTCATGGTCTATGGTCAAGGTCTAAGTGGTGACTCAACCTTATAGAGGGGGCATGATGTGGTGTGGCTGGAAGCTTTTCTGTTAACTTTTAATCCCAAAGTTTGCTCAAAACACTTTACATTAGGGAGTATGGATCCGGCATGTTTAAATACCCGGGGTACTTTTGGTTAAGACAGACTGAGCATATTAAGCAAATATAATGGTAAGACAAAGTAAAAAATAAGATGGGGTTTGTCCTCAGATCAGATTTCTTCTGACACGAGATGCCCACAGTCCGCTCATGTGAGGACTGGTTGCTGGCTTTCCACACACCTGCAGAAGCACTGACTTTCCCCAACCTTCTGTGTGACCTGTGGAGAAGCAATGATGTGTTTCCAAATCTGAAAATTGGGTCCTTCACTAAAGGCATGGTGCCGCCCTTCCTCCATTTGGGGCCTGCTCTCTCACATAGGCAGTGTTGCTCTCTTCCTCCTTTGTGCCAATCTGGGATCTGGGTACTTGCCACACTTCTTTGGAGTTATTTGTTCTTATGTCTGCCTCCCAAACTGGACTGTGAGAGCCTCAAGGGCAGCAAAATTTTTATATCTCCTGCACTAAGTGCAGTATCTAGAATTTTGATGTTTAATGAACTGAGAAAATGCAAAAGCCTCCAACAATGGACTGGAATTAAGGATTCTCTACCACTCTCATCTGTAATTTAGAGAGTAGAGTATCAGAAGAAACTGTATTTTTCACAGAAATCACTGAGATTTAACCTAGAACCATCACAAATAAGTATGAATAAAAAACCTGAAGAGGACATAAACTCCAGGCAATATAGCTATGATGAAAACATTGGGTCCTCACCAGAAAGTCTTTCAGAAAGAGGATTTCATAGGACATTGCTAGAGCACAGAGACCCCTGTAAAGCTGAATTCATAGGCATGTAAATTGAGGCTAATGGGGCATAATCATTTATGCTTCATGCTTGGAAGCTCCTGGTAGCATTCTTGTATTATTACATGTGTTTTTATTCTGGAAATAGTGCTAAATAACAATAGACATGAGCAAGCTTTCAATTAAGATCTTATCGGGGTCAAAATCATCCTGCACAAACTAATTTTCATCCTATATCCAATCAGGAAGAGTAAAGTTCCTCCTCCTTCTGCATGGCCCCTGGATATGGCACTGAACCCATCTTGGGCTTGTAACAACAATGCACTCAGTGAAAATGTACATGAAGTTGGAAGACTAAGGTTTAAAACTGAACATTACCACTTACTGGGTATATGATTTGAGGCAAGCCACTTAACCTCTCAAAGTCCAAGTTCCCTATTTTAAAAGTTGGCAGGATGAAACTTACCTGGTTGTGAGGCATAAGTGTGGGAAGGTATGTGAATGTCTTCAGCTGTGGCCTGGCACATGATGGGCATACAATAAATAGAGCTAGAATTCCACCTCTGTAGATCCAGAGAAGTGGTCCCTGAGTAGAGTTGTCTGGGTGACATCTGGCAGAGGTCACTACTTCACTCCCAGGGGCCAGCAGAAGCTGATTTCTGTACCTCCACGTGACTCCCAGGAGAGGGAATAGACCAGGGACCGCTAACGTCAGCTCTTCTCTCTGTTACGTTTTCCCTTCTGTTCTCATGCCCAACACTCTGACTAGATCCAAGGACAAAGCCTCAGTTAAATCAGCCTTTTATTACACTGATGCTACCTCCCAGAGGATGAACAAACAAGGAGTGACCACCAGAGGTCAGAGTGAAAGGGCGTGAGGAGCTGAGCAGTGGGAAATAGGAGGAAAAAAATAGACCAAGCTCCATTTGATTCTCAGGGTCAGTGCCTTGGATTGCAGATGTTTTGGTGTAGCTAGTAAATTGGAAGGTTACCATGAAAATCCTAATGTCCAGTTTTTGTGTGTGAAAAATTAGATCAGGCAAGTCTGGACCACATTCCCTCATGGTGATAATTGAAGCTGAATAGGAGCTAACGATTCAGATGCAACAGGTCCTCAAGTTTGACAGTGGTCTCCGTGCCTTACTATCTGTCCTGAACCCAGTCTAAGTACTGGTTCCTTTATCACCTCAGATGCATTACTGTTTCTCTTAGCCAAATGGACTGTTTACACGGTAAGGAGCTTCCTAAAGAGATGAGGTCAGTTTGCATATTAAAAAAAGATACTCCTCGAAACAGAAGCATTTGTTGTTAGGAGAGAGAAATGAAGTGAAAGAGAACTTAAAGTAGAAAGAACAGCAAAGAGGTATTAAGTAGTTCAATCTAAGCATTACAGAGGTTCCCGCTAAGTAGGAACCCTGGGGCCCTGGGTCTTCAGATGGGGAGAGGACAGAGTCCAAAGATATGTTGGGGCTAAAATTCAGTGAGTCAGTGACTGAACATGGAGAGTAAATGAAGGGAAAGGATGATTTTAGAGTTCACAGTAGGTCAAGACTATGTACAAGGATATTTATTGCAATGGGTTTTACATAGTAGCAGAAAAAGAGGAAACAAGTGAATGCCCATCAAAGCAAAATGATAGCATGGTATACCTATACCCAGGGCATTATGCCATCAGGTATAAGTCAAATCCAAACTAGCTGTCTTGGAAGGAGTTCTTCAAAGTGTAAGTGAAACACACGGAGGAACATATACCAAGGATCTCATTAATATAAAAGCAACAATCAGAAAACCTAAATGTGTATATATGTGCGGATATATATACATCCATATTCACGAATGTGTGTGTAGGATTCTGTGAATGAGATAGGGGAGGCAGGAAGACAAGAGAAAAAAAATCTATATTATAAAATGCCTTTGAATTGTTAAAGGACGTACATGGTTCCATTTTTGTCAAATTGCATAGGTATGCATAACCGTGGAAAAGGGGCACAAAATGGTTATATGGAATTGGTGGGATTCCAAAGGGATTTCAGTTTCCTTGTCTTCTTATAGATTATTTACAAAATTGGTATAAAAGGCCCACAGTCTATGAACATAGCACCACTTAAAAACAAAGTTTATTAATTTTTTACACATCCACAATAGACCTATTTTCATCACAGACTTGCACAAATCAAGGTACAATTCCCACTCATTCAACATTCCTCTCATATTAGGTGTACATCCCACCAGGGCTGTTTACCAGCTAGACGAACTCATGCACTGTAGTACGTAATCTCTTTCTTAGTCTGATGTGTCTTATGTGAAATATGGGAATGATTATCCCAACGCTGAAAGACTGTTCATAGGATCAAATAGAATATTCGGAAGGGCCTGGCCCATAATGGGCTCTGTTTAGATGGCAGCTGCTCTTATCAGTGCTCTTAGAAAACACTCTCTACCCTGCTCACAAGGGCAACACGACTCATTTCAGCCACGGCCTTAAGTTCCTCCCTAACCTCCACTGATACCTTTCTGTCCATTTTCATGAGTAATGCTACCTCCCCTTTTCTCTAGACTTTAGTCAGTGCTTTGAAACCAAGGGAGGAATTCTGGGCTGCTGGCCATTGAGCAAGCATCAGGGCTCGCACATGCTTTCTTCCTTGTCCTGTGTCTGGTTGAGCTGACTTTTTAGTTTAAAAGTTACCATTAAATTCAAAGTAATTTTTGAAACTCCTGTCTATGTTTAATGAGGAAAAGCCTGTTTTTGCAGGTTTTGCAAGTTTTGTTTTTGCGAGTTTTGCCACAATGTAAAGAAAAAGACTAAAAATAAGTGTGGGACTTGGCGCAACAGCATTACTAAGTGCTCAAGGACTACCTAATGGGTTTATAGAGTTGCCCTCCCTCCCAGCCCCATCCAAACAGAATAGAAGTCATTTGGACTTTTGACATAACTATGGTCGAATCACTTTAGAAGAATTAAAACTGCCTTGTTTTTGCATATTTGTTAGGTATCTACACTGGGAGAAACCAGAGGTACCAGAGATATTCTAGGTAAAGGTACACTATGTTGACTCAGAACGTGCCTAGGAACGTGAATTGCAGCTTTTTTTTAAGGAAAGAAGTTACACACAAAGCTAGATAAAACCTAACCGATCAATTTTCTGGGTTCTCTGTTTTATTTCAAAAATATATCATTGATATAGGAAAAACATATCAACAAGTTTATAAATGTAAATCACAGTCAACTGAGTTTCCCTCAAAGTTTGCTTTTGTAGCATACAATATATTAGAATGAGTCTGTCCTTGCCCAGAGTTTTTCAAAAGGAACAAGAAGGCCCTTTTTACAAACAGGCATTTGGACTTTGGGTATTTCTTGAAGTTGTTGATTTAGTTCCTATTTTATCTGTGAGAGAATTCTGCTTTTGAATGGAGTCTCCTTTCTGTCTCTAAGTTACACTTTGGTCTTCTTTACATCAGAATATTTTAGATATTTCAGAAAAAAATAAACCTTCAGTTGTGGCCACTTATGGGTAAAAATTCTGTTCCATTTGGTTTACCATGATTAATATTAAGACAGAAACCAACATTTACTGTTTTTATAATGCCCTGGACATTTTTCTAGACCAAGATTTCTCAACCTTGGCTCTGTGACATTTAAACTGGGTAGTTCTTTGTTGCTGGGGGCTGCGGGTACTGCCTTGTACGCTGAATGAGGTTTAGTAGCATCATCCCTGGCCTCTACCCATTGGATGTCAATGACACACCTGCCCCCCCCCCACCAGTTGTGACAACCAAAAATGTCTGCGGTTATTGCCAAATGTCCTTTGAGGGGCAAGATCACCCCTAGTTAAATAAGCACCCCTTTTCTAGACACTTGGGCACAAATAATTTTATTTGCTCTCTACAGGGAGACTGTGAGAATTCACGGTATTCTCCCAAGGTCACATAGTGGGGTAGTGAGTGGGTCTCCAGGACTTAGATTTCACTTGGTATGATTCCACAGCTCTTCCTCTTTTAGAGACCATGCTGAAGAAAAAAAGAGAAGCTTAAGTTCAACATTTCTTAAAACATAAAGCTTATTCTGAGTGCTTTCCTAATACTTTCTACATCTCCAAATCCATCCTTGGGCCCAGGGTGTGCTTGCCACCAGTCCCTCGTCTTCTGTCCAACAAATCCCTCATTTTTCTCTGAGAGATCAAAGTTATCTGATATGAGGGTGTTTTTTATTTTCCAGCTTTTTCCTCTTTTCCTCAAAATTCTTTTGTGATGGTTAATTTTATATGTCAACTTGACAAGGCTGTGCTACCCAGATATTTAGTCAAACATTCTAGATATTTCTATGGAAGTATTTTTTAGATGAAATGAAGTTAATAGACTTTCAGTAAAGCATATTCCAGTCTATAATGTGGGTAGGTCTCTGCACTAAGAGGGGATTCTGTCAGCAGACCACATTAGGGCTTGAAATGCAATTCTTCTCTGGGTCCCCAGCCTGTCAGCCTACCCTGAAGATTTTGGATTTGTCAAGGCTCCACAATCCCATAAACCATTCCATAAACCATTCCTTAAACTAAGTCTTCCTCTTATTGGTTCTGTTTCTCTGGAGAACCCTGATACATGCCTCTTTCTGGAAAGCCTTTCCCCTGAATCTGCTTTGTATCTAAGCCCAAACACCGCCTTCTCCACAAAGTCAGCACTAAGAGCCTCTCTCCCACTCCTGCTGGTAGTGTTCTTACCATATGATGTTTGAAATGCTGGGATTTCTGTACTGGGAAATAGGGATGTTGTCTATTTCACTGTTACATTTCCAAAATATGTCTAGCACAATAACTTGAATATTGTGGATAATTAAGCTTATTCATTTGAAATGTCAAAGTTTTTCTCTAAGGTTGAAAACATCTGAAAAAATGCAACAACAAACATTTCCTTTTGATATTGCTGGACTTAGATGTTTAAATTTGAACTCTGTTTATTGAAAATACCCTTTTTGTGTGGGGGGATACCTTGCTCACTCAGTTGGAAGAGCATGCAACTCTTGATCTCAGGGTCCTGAGTTTGAGCTCCACATTGGGTGTAGAGATTACTTAAATAAAAAACTTGTAACAAATTTTTAAAAATACACAAAACAGCCTTTTTGAGTAATTTAGTCCTCTTTTCTTTTAAAAGAAAGTTTTTCAGAGTTGCAATAAAAGAGCAACCCAAATGCAGAGAACTATAATTCTGTTCATGGAAACTCAAGATCAGAGAAATCATTCCCCAACTCCAAGTGGTCATGAATAGACATGTAGTGAGTGGCTGGCAGACCCTTTTATACTTTACTACAAGTTTAACTCCTTCACTCCTGTCCAAAATGCCTAGTATGTCCTTATAAAATGTAGGACATTAGAAAAAACTGAATCAATTATGTGTTTAATTAGATTTTTTTTAAAGATTTTATTTATTTATTTGACACAGAGAGATCACAAGTAGGCAGAGAAGTATGCAGAGAGAGAGGAGGAAGCAGGCTCCCTGCTGAGCAGAGAACCCCATTAGGGCCTCCATCCCAGGACACTGAGATCATGACCTGAGCTGAAGGCAGAGGCTTTAACCTACTGAGCCACCCAGGCGCCCTAATTAGATTTTTTTAAGCCAATAAGGAAAAAAATTAAAAGCACCGGAGTGCAAGAGAAGGAATATTTCTGCTCTTGGTGAAAATTTATATAGGATAGAATTTTGACTTTAGGCTAAAAACTGTGAGTTTTTTTTGTTTTTGTTTTTGTTTTTAAAACTGTGAGTTTTAAAATAGAAATATTTTTACAGAATTAAAAGGAACTTTAAAAAACTCAGTGGAGGGGCACCTGGGTGACTCAGTCAGTTAAGCATCTGACTCTTGATTTTGGCTCAGGTCATGATCTCAAGATCATGAGATCAAGCCTGGCTTCAGGCTTCCCACTCAGCGCAGAGTCTGCTTGAATTCTTTCCCTCTCCCCCTCTACCCCACTTGCTTTCTCCCTCTCTCAAAAATAAATCTTAAAAAAAATAAATCTTAAAAAAAAAAAAAAAGAAAAAAAAACCAGGGCGCCTGGGTGGCTCAGTGGGTTAAAGACTCTGCCTTCAGCTCAGGTCATGATCTCAGTGGCCCCAGGCTCCTGGGATCGAGGCTCAGGTCATGGCCCCAGGCTCCTGGGATCGAGGCCCGCATCGGGCTCTCTGCTCA
This sequence comes from Spilogale gracilis, assembly GCA_004023965.1. Classification (NCBI taxonomy): domain Eukaryota; kingdom Metazoa; phylum Chordata; class Mammalia; order Carnivora; family Mephitidae; genus Spilogale; species Spilogale gracilis. The sequence goes on from PITA01007425.1 coordinate 15,995, forward strand.
GCAGGGAACCTGCTTCCTCCATTTTCTCTGCCTGACTCTCTGCCTACTTCTGCTCTCTCTTTCTGTCAAATAAATAAATAAAATCTTTATAAGAAAAAAAAGAAAATTTATCTCTATTTTTTAAAAAAAAAATACATTTCAAAATAAGTTTCAGGCTTCAGTATACTTCAGCAAGAACAAATGGGATTTATTCCAGGTATATAAGGCTGGTTCAAAATTTAAAAACCAGCTAGTATAATCTATCACATCAACTGTTTAAAAAGAAAAGTCATGTGATCATATTAATAAATTACAAAAAGGCATTTGACAAATCCGACACTCATTCATAATAAAAACTCTCGACAAACTAGGGATATAGAGAAATTTCCTTAACTTGATAAAGAACATTTACAAAAAATGCATTTCTAAGATCATACTTAATGGTGAGAAACTAGATGCTTTTTCCCCTAAAATCAGGAACAAGACAAGGATGTCCCTTCTCACCTCTCTGTCCTATTCAACATCATACTGGAAGTTCCAGCTACTGCAAAGAGGCAAGAAAGGAAAAATAAATGGATTACAAAGCAAGATATCAAACAGTCTTTGTTCACAGGTACCATGAATATCTATGTAGAAAATACCAAAGAATGACTTAAGAAAACTAAAAACTGCTGGAACCAATAAGCAATTACAGCAAGATTGTAGGATATAAGATCAATAGTCTAAAGTCAATGATTTCCTATATCCCAGTAATAAAGTATTGGAAACTCAAGTTTTAAAAAAACACCATTTGCATAAACACTAAAAAAAATTAAATAAATACTTGAGTATAATCTACTAAGACATGTAAAAGATCAATGTGAGAAAAACTATGAAATTCAGGTGAAAGTAATCAAAGAATGTTCAAGTAAATGGAGAGATATCCAAGTAAATGGAGAGATATCTTTTTAAATATTTTTTTTTCATTTTTAAGGAATCTTTTCACCCAATGTGGGGCTTGAACCTACAACCCCAAGACTAAGAAGCACGTGTTCTACCAACCAGGCAGTCACTCCATGATAGTCTATGTTCATGGGTAAGAAGACTCAATATTATCAAAATGTCAGTTCTTCCCGACTTAATTTAGAGATTCTGCACATTCTCAAAATCCCAGAAAATTATTTTGGTGGCTATGAACAAACTAATTCAAAAATTTATATGGAAAGGCAAAAGACCCATAATGGCCAAGACATCTCTGGCAGGGAACAAACATGATACTACCTGACTTCAAAACTTAGTATAAAGCTATAGTGATTCCCACAGTTACATATTGGTGAAATAACAGACAAATAGACCTATAGAATGAACAGAGCAGATAGTCTAGAAATAAACCCATGCAATATAGTCAACTGATCTTTGACAAAAAGTACAAAAGCAATCGAGGGGAGAAAGGGATCATCTTTTCAATAAGTTCTGTTAGAACTACTAGATATCCACATGAAAAAAAAATCTAGACACAGACTTTATACCCTTCACAAAAATGAACTCCAAATGGATTATAGATATAAAATGCACCATAAAATTTCTGTATTATAAACAGGAAAAAATCTAGGTGACTTTGGGTTTGGTATTACTTTTAGAAACAACACCAAAAGTATGATCAATGAAAGAAAAAAAACTGGCAAGTTGTGTTCCATTAAGATTTTAAACTTCTGCTCTGTGAAGGACACATTCAATAAGGAAACAACCAATTAAAACATGGGAAAACAACTTGGATAGACCTCTCACCAAAGAATACATACACATGTCAAAACATATGAAAAGATGCTTAAATCAGAGGTCATTAGAGAATTACAAATTAGAATAATCACTAATAACCACGAGAATGGCAAAAACCCAAATCACTGACAATACCAAATGCTGATTGGGTGTGGAGGAACAGGAACTCTAGTCATTGCTGGTGGGAATGCAAAATGGTACCACTACTTTGGGAAGCAGTTTGGCACTTTCTTACAAAGATAAACAGAGTCTCATAAAATCTGGTAATAGTGCCCCCAGATGTTTACCTAAATGAGTTGAAAACGTATGTCCATTCAAAAACCTGCACATGAATATTTGTAGCAGCTTTATTCATAATTCCCAAAACCTGGATGCAGCCAAGCTGTCCTTCAGTAGGTGAATGGATAAGCAAACAGTTGTACATCAAAACAATGGAATATTATTCTGCAATGAAATTAACTATTAAACCATGAAAAGACATGGAAAAACCTTTAGTGCATATTGCTAAGGGCAAGATACTAATTTTAAAAGGCTCCATATGGTATGTTGTGGACTGAATTGTGTCCCTCAAATCCAAAAGTTAATGACTTCACCCCCAATGTTACTGTACTTGGAGATCGGCCATTTGGGGAGGTAATTACAGTTAATGAGTTCATAAGGATGGGACCGTTATTCTCTGGGACTTGTGCTCTTAGAAGATATCCAGTGCTCTCTTTTTCTCTGTGTGAACATAAAACAACTGTGTGAGGACTGTCTAAAAGATAGCTGTCTAGAAGCCAGAAAGAGAGCTCTCTACAGACACCGATGCTGATGGGACCTTGATGTTGGACTTCTGGCCTCTGTAACTCTGAAAAAAAAAAATAGTTTGTCGCTTGAGCCACCCACTCTGTGGGAACCTGAGGAGATGAGCACATGGTATGATTCCAACTCTCTGATATCTGGAAAAGGTAAAACTATAGGGTCAATAAAAAGATCAGTGGTTGCCAGAGGATTGGGGGGAGGAAGGGCGATTTGAATAGGTAGAGCACAGGGCATTTTCAGGGTTGTGCAACTGTTCTGTAAGGCACTGTAATGGTGGATACATGGCATTACCTATTTGTCAAAGCCCACAGACATACAACAAAGTGTGGGCCCTAATATAAACTATGAACTTTAATAAATAATAAATAATAATTATCAATATTGGCTCATCAGTTGTAACAAATTTACCACACTAATGCAATATGTTAATAATAGGGGGAACTAGGGTGCCTGGATGGCTCAGTTGGTGAAGCGTCTGCCTTCAGCTCAGGTCTTGATCCCGGGGGTCTTGGAATCAAGTCTGACATGAGGCTCCCTGCTCAGCAGGGAGCCTGCTTCTCCCTCTCCCTCTGCCCTCCCCTGCCACCCCACTCATGTTCTCTCTCTCTCTCTCTCAACTCAAATAAATGAATAAAATCTTTGGGGCACCTGGGTGGCTCAGTTGGTTAAGCAACTGCCTTCGGCTCAGGACATGATCCCGGAGACCCAGGATCGAGCCCCGCATCGGGCTCCCTGCTCGGCGGGGAGCCTGCTTCTCCCTCTCTCACTCCCCCTGCTTGTGTTCCCTCTCTAGCTGTGTTTCTCTCTGTCAAATAAATAAAATCTTTAAAAAATAATAATAATAGGGGAAACTATGTGCAGGACTAGTTATCATACAATTTTTCCATGGGCCTGTTCTAAAACATAAACTCTATTGAAACTGTTTTGAAGTCAGTATTTTTTTAAGGATTTAACAAAATGTTATATTATTTCAAGAAATACAATCAACTTACTGATTGTAAAGCTTAAAGTCAATATTCTTATCATAGACAAGAACCATTTTTTTTCCTGCCAATACCTCCATTCTCCAGTTGCCTATCATATTCTTGAAAATGTTTTTGCAGTTATTGATATTTTAAAATTGAGGGGGTTTTGTCACAGTTTCTGTTCCATTTTATAGAAGACTTGTCACAAATCAACTAGAAGTAGAGCATGTTTGTAACCTAATGATGATGGCAGGGTGGTTCACTTTTTTTAAAAAAAAGTAATATTCATCTGGAACAACCATAAATGCTGCAAATTTTGCTATTTTCACATTTGCTCTTAGTCTCCCAGATGTGGTGGAACATGGGGGAGGGATGCCAGCGTTAGTCCAGATCGGCTTCTCAGGTAGTTGTACTTCATTAAGATGGGGCACTTCTTCCCACCAGCTAGGACCTTACTTGAGGGATGGTGGTTGCTGGGAAGATAGGTCCCTTTCTAGAGGGACATTAAGGAAGGAATCTAAATTATCCATACTGAGTATCTGCACCAGCAAAAGCCAGAACCTACATTATCCTTTTGGGTAAATTGCCAGGAATGCTCACCTTGTACTCCCCCTCCTGCCTTCTTCTCCCTCTACTTTTATCAATTGCTCCTACGCTCCAGCTTTCCATACCGGCACTGGTCTCTCAGCTTCCTTTTCTCCCTTCTCTGTTGCATTCTTTTTTTTTTTTCCCTAATCCATCCTCCAGTTTATTTTGTATTCTTTCTTGTTAAACCCATGTATTGATGTTTTGGTTTCCCAAAAACTTTTTACTTTGGAGAATTTCAAAAGTCTCCAAACATACACAAAAATAATAGAATAAGGAATGCCCACATCCTCAGCACCTGCTTCAACTCTTCTCTTTTTTCATCTATACTCTACACTTTTTCTCCCCATCCAAGATTATTTTGAAGTGAATCTGATAGTCTTAAAGACTGCTTTTGTAGGTAAAATTCATACTTTATTTGGATTCTAATTCAAACAACCTATTTAAAATATGGCATTTATGATACAATTAGGAATTTGAGCTGTTACTGGGTGGCTCAGTGGGTTAAAGCCTCTGCCTTCAGGTCAGGGCATGATCTCAGGGTCCTGGGAGTAAGGCCCACATCTAGCTCCCTGCTCAGCAGGAAGCCTGCTTCCTCCTCTCTCTCTGCCTGCTTCTCTGCCTACTTGTGATCTCTCTGTCAAATAAATAAAGAAAATCTTAAAAAAAATAAAAAGAAAAAATACTGCTTTTGCACATGTTGCCATCTCTCCTCCATAGTCATTCCCTGGCCCTTGCTCCTTTAGTCAACCTTAAGGAGATGCTATCAGAAACTTAGGGTATCATAAGAAAAGAATGGGAGGGGCACCTGGGTGGCTCAGTTAGTTAAGCGTCTGACGGGCTCAGGTCATGATCCCGGGGTCTTCTTGTGTTTTTCCCTCTAAAATAAATAAATAAAATATTAAAAAGAAGAAGGAGGAGGAGGAGAAGAAAGAAGAGAAGAAGGAAGAAGAAAAGTATAAGCTACCCAGGCAGAGAGTAGCTGATAGGAGAGGCCTCCACCACTTTCCTGAGAGTCATGTGACACCACTATCAGTTTGGAATACCCTACGGGAGTGATATCTGTCATTTTGCCACCTATTTTACTCCACTCTTGGCCACTCCTCTGGATCCATGGTTTGTGGCTCAAGAAGTTGGGAGTTCTGAATCACTTTATTGTATTTGTATTGAACCTTGAACCACTTTCAACACTGACCTCAAATAATTCTTTCAGACACATTTCAAGGAATGTAGCTCACTAAGATATAAGACACAGGAGAGTCAGGAGGACCAGCCCCACAGAGATTGCAGATACTGGAATTATAAGACAAATTTTAAACAAAAATTTTTCACACATTTAAAGAAATAAAAGAGAGAATTAGAACTTTGTATAAGGATGACGAGATTTTTTTAAGAGACCAAGATATTTGAAAAAAGAACCAAGGAGAATTGTTTAAAATGAGATTATGATAACAGAAATGAAAAGCTCAACAGCTAATGTCAAAGACGAGACATTCATGCTAAAAACATTGAACTTGAATGTGGTTAAACCTCTAATTTTTACTATCAGTTGACCGGAGCTAGAGAAACTAAAACAAGATATGTAATTGAAAAAATCCAAACTGCAGAAAATTCTACAACCCATTTTCTTAAAAAATAAATTGCAAGGAAAAAATAAATATGGAGGAGAACCTATTGATCAAATGGCAACTAAAAGATATTTACCTATTGCAATATTCATACTTTATTTGGATTCTGATTCAAACAACCTATTTAAAATATGGCATTTATGATACAATTAGGAATTTGAGCTGTTACTGGGTATTGAGCTTAACCACCAATGCATTAATTTACTGCACTATTTTGAGCGGAATTCAGCCATTCGGCACTCAAAATTCAGTTTTGAGTGGAATACAGCTGCAGTGTATTTCTTATAATACAAATTGAAGACTCCATATTTTTCTTTTTCTTTTTTCTTTTTTTTTAATATTTTATTTATTTGACAGAGAGAAACACAGCCAGAGAGGGAACACAAGCAGGGGGAGAGAGAGAGGGAGAAACAGGCTTCCTGCCGAGCAGGGAGCCCAATGTGGGACTCGATCCCGGGTCTCCGGGATCATGACCTGAGCCGAAGGCAGTCGCTTAACCAACTGAGCCACCCAGGCGCCCCTCTTTTTCTTTTTGTGTTTTAGGTAACAATTTTTCAAAATTTTCAAATGTATATAGCTTCAAGATTATTTTTAATATACAATTAATAAGTTACTTATGTTTACATAGAGTAAAATATACAAATCTTAAAAACACAACTTGATAAACTTTTAATACTTACAAACCCATGTAACTACCACCAATCATAATGTAGAACATTATGTAGAACATGTCTATCTTCCTAAAAGAGTTCAAAGGGTATCTTTCCAGAAAATGAAACCAACATCAAAAGAACCACCATGCTAAGTTCTGTCCTATAGACTAGCTTTGTCTGTCCTAGAATTTCATATAAATGGAATCATACAGTATGCACTGCTTTGTATCTGTTCTCTTTTGCTCTCAGCATGTTTTTCCGTTTCACCCATGCTTTTATATGTTTCTTTTTTATTATTGTGAATCATTCCATTATATGAATACATCATGACCTATTTGTTATTCTTCTTGTGATGAGTATTTGGATGCTTCCTAATTTTTGACAATTATAAATGAATATACAATTAAATAGTCTAGCATAAGTCTTTTTATAGACATAGTTGTTGTAGAAAAGGCATTTGTTTAACTTGGGAATAGAAATAGAGAGCATTGTATGAGAGTCTTGATTACTCCACATCTTGTCCACATAAGTAACTCTCAGTCTTCTTAATTGTAGAACTATGTTGAGTGTATAGAAGGATCTCATCGTGTTAATGTCCATTTCCTTGATAAATATCGTTAAATATTTTTCTAATGCTTATGGGCTCTTTATACGTCTTCTTTGGTGAGTTATCTCCTTAAATCTTTTGCCTTTTAAAAAAAATGGGTTGTTTGTTTTATTGTTATTGAATTGTGTCTTTCATATAGTCTGAGTTCAAGGCTTTTGTCAGGTCTATGTATTGTGAACTCATTCTTCCAGCCTCTGGAGTGCCTTCTTGACTATCTAAATAGTATCTTTTGATGAGAAAATGTTAAAATTTTGAGGAGGATCAATTTGTGGATTAGAATTTTTTTGGTTTATGCTGTTTGAGTCCTATTTAAAAACTCTTATCTTGAGGTAGTTTTAGCTTTCCAGTTGGCATTTGATCTCCCTAGAATTGATTTTTGTGTATGGGAGGAGATAAGAGTCATTTTATTTCTTTTTCATATGAATGTCGAGTTGCTATAACATCACTTATTAATAATACCATCCTTTCTCTTTGAAGAGCATGAATGTCTTTTTAGTAAATCAAGTGAACACATATACTTGGGTATTTTTCCAGACTCTCTTCAGTTCTATTGATCTGTTTGTCTATCTTTATGCTAATATCACACTGTCTTAATTACCAAAGCTTTAGGGTAAGTTTAAAATCTGTTAGTGTGGGTCTTCTAATGTATTTTATTTTATTATATTTTATTATATCTTATTATATTTTTATTTTATTTTATTTTTTATTTTTTTATTTTTTTATTTTATTTCATTTCATTTCATTACATAGAGAAAGAGAGAGTGCATGTGCACATGGGGGTGTGGGGAGAAAGACTCTTAGGCAGACTCTACACTGAGCACAGAGCCTGATTCAGGGCTCTGTCCCACCACCAAAAGATCACGACCTGAAAGTTGGACACATAAAACTGAGCCACCAAGGTGCCCCTCTTTTTTTTTTCTTTTTTGGATTGTTTTGGCTAGTCTAGGTCGTTTGAATTGCCAAATAAATTATAGATTCAGATTACTGATTTCTAGAGACAGAAAAATTAAGCCTGCTAGGATATTTATCAATTTAGGAAGAATTGTTACCTTAATATCTCATCAGTGATGCATCTTTTCATTTATTTTAGTCTTCTTTAATTTTTCTGAGCAATGTTTGATCGTTTTCACTGTATAGATCTTTCATACTTTTAAAATTGTTTAGCATCTTTTTTTTCTTTTTTAACTTCTTAAAGTAGAGGCTTAGATAATTGATTTTAAAACTTTCTTCTTTTCCAACCTATGTGTTCAAACATATAAATTCCTACTAAGCATTGTTCTAGTTGTCTCACGCATTTGCTAATTCGTATTATTATTATCTGTTCAAAATAGTTGAATTTGATTTCCAGTGTGATTTCTTCCTTGGCAAATAGATAATTTAGAAACGTGTTGCTTAATTTCCAAACATTTGAGAGATCTCTAAAATTTTGTTACTGATTTCTAGTTTAATACCACTGTGGTCACAAAACATATTCTGTGTGACATTGGCCTTGAAAGTTATCAAGACTTGCTTTATAGCCCAGAACATGGTCTACTTTGGTGAGTGATCCATGTGTACTTAAATAGTATATATTCTTCTTATTTTTCATAGTTGTTGGCTCTAATAATCTATAAGTACTTTACAAATATCCATTTAGGTCAGATTGTTCATATTCTATCTATTGTTAGTAATTTTTGTCTCTCTTTTCCACCCATTATTGGAAGAAGTATTTTAAAATCTCCAATTCTACTTATTTCTGTCAATTTTTACTTTCTTTTTTTTTAAGATTGTATTTATTGACAGAGAGAAACACAGCCAGAGAGGGAACACAAGCAGGGGGAGTGAGAGAGGGAGAAGCAGGCTTCCTGCCAAGCAGGGAGCCGGATGTGGGACTCGATCTCTGGGATCATGACCTGAGCCAAAGGCAGTTGCTTAACCAACTGAGCCACCCAGGCGCCCCCAATTTTTACTTTCTATTTGAAAGTATGCTATCAGGCACATGTACATTAAACATGATTACACCCTCCTATTAAATTGACCCTTTTATCATTATTAAATGTTCCTCTTTGTACCTGGTAATACATTTTGCCTTAGAGTCCACTTTGCTATTATATCTCCAGCTATAAATTTTATAAAATATAACCTTAATGTTTAAACTTTCTTACAAGTAGGGGCGCCTGGGTGGCTCAGTTGGTTAAGCAACTGCTTCAGCTCAGGTCATGGTCCTGGAGACCCAGGATCGAGCCCCACATTGGGCTTCCTGCTTGGTGGGAAGCCTGCTTCCCCTTCTCTCAGTCCCTCTGCTTGTGTTCCCTCTCTAGCTGTGTTTCTCTCTGTCAAATAAATAAATAAAAATCTTAAAAAAAAAACAAAAAAATTTCTTACAATTAGTGTTTATGTGGTTTATGGTATTTATGTTTTCATCATTTTGCTTTCAACAGTTCTATGTCTTAATATTTAAAGTTTGCATCTTATACAAATACTGTAGTCTTTTTTTTTATTCACTCTAATAATATCTGCCTTGTAGTTGGAATGCTCAGACTTTTTTTTACTTTAAATTTATTTTATGTTTTCAGTGTTCCAAGATTCATTGCCCATGCTCCACACCCAGTGCTCCATGCAATAGGTGCCCTCAGTACCCACCACCAGGCTCTCCCATCCCCCCACCCCCTCCTTCCAAGTCCCTCAGTTTGTTTCTGTGTCCAAAGTCTCTCATGTTTTGTTTCTCTCCCTGAATTACCCTACTTCCCATTTACTTTCCTTCTCCTGCTGTCTTCTATATTACCTCTTATGCACCACAAGTAAGTGAAACCATGTGATACTTGACTTTTTCTACTTGGCTTATTTCACTCAGCATAATCTCTTCCAATCCAGGCCATGTTGCTACAAAAGTTGGATATTCATCCTTTCTGAAGGAGGCGTAGTATTCCATTGTATATATGTACCGCATCTTCTTTATCCATTCATCTGTTGAAGGGTACCTTGGCTCTTTCCACAGTTTGGCGATTGTGGCCATTGCTGCTATGAACATTGGGGTACATATGGCCCTTTTTTCACTACATCTGTATCTTTGGGGTAAATGCCCAGTAGTGCAATTGCAGAGTCATAGGGTAGTTCCATTTTTAATTTTTTAAGGACTCTCCACAAGTTTTCCAAAGCGGCTGCACCAACTTGCATTCCCACCAACAGTGTAAGAGGGTTCCCCTTTCTCTGCAGCCTCTGTAGCACTTGTTGTTTCCTGACTTGTTAATTTTGGCCATTCTGACTGGTGTAAAGTGGTATCTCAGTGTGGTTTTGATTTGAATTTCCCTGATAGCTAGTGACGCTGAACATTTTTTCATGTGTCTGTTAGCCGTTTGTATATCTTCTATGGAGAAGTGCCTCTTCATGTCTCTTGCCCATTTTTTGATGTGTTCATCTTCTTTTTGGATGTTGAATTTGAGTAGTTCTTTTTTTTTTTTGACAGAGAGAAACACAGCGAGAGAGGGAAGACAAGCAGGGGGAGTGAGAGAGGGAGAAGCAGGCTCCCCGCCGAGCAGGGAGCCTGATGTGGGGCTCGATCCCGGGTCTCCAGGATCATGACCTGAGCCAAAGGCAATCACTTAACCAACTGAGCCACCCAGGCGCCCCTGAGTAGTTCTTTATATAGATCTTGGATATCAGCCCTTTGTCTGTAGAGTCATTTGCAAATATCCTCTCCCATTCTGTGGGTTGCCTCCTTGTTTTGTTGACTGTTTCCTTTGCTGTACAGAAGCATTTTATTTTGATGAAGTCCCAGAAGTTCATTTTCGCTTTTGTCTCCTTTGCGTTTGGAGATGTGTCTTGAAAGAGGTTACTGCCTATGTTCTTTTCCAGGATTTTGATTGATTCCTGCCTCATGTTGAGGTCTTTTATCCATTTCAAGTTTGCCTTTGTGTGTGGTGTAAGAGAATGGTCTAGACTTTTCATATTTAATATAATTATTGATATGATTTAAAGGGCTCAGTATTTGTTTTCATTTGTTTCACATTTTTTTTTGTCTTTGCTCCTCCTCTACTGTCTTCTTTTGGATTCATCAAAACTTCCTCCTCTAGTTTTATCTATTCTATTATATTAACTTGGGAGATTTTGATGATTTAGAGAATGAATCACTAACTCAAAAGCCTTGTGTACCAGAATTCACAGTCACACTTCTTACCTTTCTGCTTCTGCCTTGTAATTATAATTTTTGATATGTGAAACTCTTTGTCTTCCCAGTACAAAGTATGTATAGATATGTATGTGTGCATATGTGTGTGAGTGGGTGTGTTTGCTTATGTGCATGTGTTGTGTGTATATGTGTGTATTCGTGCCTGCCTTTAGAGTGCGCCATATGAAAGTTGCCTTAAGTCCTAAGTAAATAAGTGATGAATTTTAAGAGCATATTTCATAATTTCATCATATCTCTTCATTAATTTCTTAGTACAGTGAAATAACCCGTTAAATGACAGCATGATGTTCTATCTGAATATATGGTTCTGTCAAACCATTTTAACTTGTAAGACAAAATTTAACTCAGGTGTTCAAAGAAAAAAGTTGCCTGTTCATAAAATATCTCCCAGGGCTGATCTGAGTGATGTCCTAATTTAATTTAGTTTATATCGTCATAAAATCTTGTGAAATTTCATGAAGTTTCATGAAAGCCGCAGGAGCCACTTCTGTCACCTGAGAAACACAGACTTGTTTCATTTTCATGTGGACTTTCTCTTTTTTCACTGATTTCTTAAGAAAACTTTCTCTCCCTCTGGTGATGTGGTCAATCTTTGTTTAGAACCCCTCAGGGGAAGAAGGACTTTAGGAAAGTTTTGGGGCAGGTGGTCTAGAGAAATTGGGGACTGACACGATCCAGCCACGCAGCACACAGGAATGACACAAGACTGTGCATGTGTGGAGACTGCGTTTAACCAAGGGTTTGTTTGCTAAAATGGTGAAATTAACCTTTGGGGAATTTTGAGAAATAATTTGTGAAATACAACTATAACAAAGGTCTATTTGTTGTGGCTGAGTTCTTCTCTAGCAGCAGAAATTAGGGTAATTTCTTTTACCCTGATTGGGCACTGGAATACAGACAAAAAGATATATGTGTTCAACAGATGAATCTACGATTTTTAAAGATTTTATTTATTTATTTGACAGAGAGAAACACAGTCAGAGAGGGAACACAAGCAGAGGGACTTAGAGAGGGAGAAGCAGGCTTCCCGGCAAAGCAGGAAGCCCGATGTGGGGCTCGATCCCGGGTCTCCAGGATCATGACCTGAGCCGAAGGCAGTCACTTAACCAATTGAGCCACCCAGGAGCCCCAAATCTACGATTTTTAAGTACTTGTAGTGCTAGGTATTCTGCCAGGTCCCGTGGGTAATCTGAAATGAAATAGTCCAAATTTACTACTGCACAAAGACACGGTCAAGCTGAGGGACCGTATCCAATATGAACATAAGTACCCGTAAGGTAAGGTTGGAAGTGACATAAATCTGAATTTCTGAAAGAGGTTATTTTCACAAGAGGCTGAGATAGGCCAAAGAATGCTTCATGAAGGAGACAACATTTGAGATGGACCATAAAGGATCAGTGGAATCTGACAGATACTATCAAATCTGATAGAATTTGATGGTATGGCCAAAAGTATAGTGATGGGTTTAGGGAAAAAAAGAACAATTCTGTTTTGTTGGTACAGAAGGTATAAATAGGGAAGTACTGAAAGATAACTCAGAAGAGAGAAGATAGACCATACCAAAGGGTATTAGATGCCAAGCTGTTATTATGACTAATTAAACAATCAACTTTTTCTAATTTCCCTTTCAATGTCCCTTTAAAATAGGAACAGCTGCTATGTAGAAATTCAGAAGAATGAAAATTACATAGTCTATATGTGTATAAGAAACAAAATATAGTTCCTCCCAATTTAAATTATTTCCATTCTTTCTAACTTTATATTCTGTTCTTAAAAAATGCTTTGCTTATACCTATATTCAGTTATAGTTCTATTTAACTTTGTATTTATTTTAGATTTATCTCTACCTATCACTTACAGTCACATTTATTGGAAAGCTGTTCAAATAGCAGAATAGTTTTCTGTTGATCTGCCTGTGACTATCTTTGTCAGTAACCTGTGCCCGTGGTATCTCTTACTGATTGAACTTCAGTTGGCCAACATTACAGAGATTTTCATGGCCCTTATTTTCTTCCCCTAAGTCTTAAGCATCCAGGACTTTATGAGCCAGATATACTAGCCCATCTTTAACATTAAACATGTAGGATATATATGACGGTCACTTGGTAATTTCCCTGGTGTTGACTTTCTATTCTATATTCTCCCTCTATAGTTCCAGTCTGTGGTAGGTGGAATTTGGTTCTTTAAACTCCTGACTCCTGGTACACATACATCCTCTTCCAGTGAATGAATAAAGCACTAATCTAGGTATCATTGAAAAGAATTCTGCAGATGTCATTTAAGGTCCCAAATCAGCTGACCCTAAGATGGAAAGATTGTCTGAGTGGGCCTGACCTAATCATATCCATCCTTTAAGTCTGGTTCTAGAGGTAAGATAAGTCAGATTTTAAATACAAGAGGAATTTAACAAGGGAGAAAATATCAGTTGCTGGCTTTAGAAATAGAAGGAGTCATAGGGCATGGAATACAGGTGGCCTCTAGGAGCTAAGAGTAACCCCTGACTGGTAGCCAGCAAGGGAAAAGACAGCCTCTGTCTTGCAACCTGAATGAGCTTAGAAGAGAGTTCTTCCCCAGAGCCTCCAGACATGAACGTCTAACCAATACTTTGATTTAAGCCTTTGAGATCCTGAGCAGAGAACTCAGTCATGCTGTGCCTGGACTTCTGACCCAGAGAACTGTGAGCTGTGGGTGTTGTTTGATGGGTGTTTAATGAAATGGGTGTTGTTTAATTTGGGGGGGTTAATTTTTAATATATTTTATTTATTAATATATATTTAATATATATTTTATTTTATTGAAGTATAATTGACATTCAACTATCTACATATTACTCAGCACTCATCATATGCATTGTCACCATTTGTCACCAATGTTATTACAATATTATTGACTATATTCCCTATTCCCTATGCTGTACTTTTCATCCCTGTGAGTTATTTAATTTGTACTTCTTAATATCATTAATCTGTTTCATTCATCTCCCACCAACCTCTCCTCTGGCAACAGCTGGTTTGTTCTTTGCATTTAAGAGTCTGTTTTTTGTTTGTTTGTTGTCTCTTTGTTCATTTGTTTTATTTTTTAGATGCTGCATATAAATAAAATAATATGGTATTTGTCTTTTTCTGTCAGACTTATTTCACTCAGCCTAATATCTGTAGAAGCACCCAAGTTGTTTCAAATGGCAAGATCTCATTCTTTATAATGGCTGAGTAATATTTCATTGTATATATATACACCACATCTTTATCTGTTCATCTCTTGATGGACTCTCAGGTTGCTTCTTAGCTATTGTAAATAAGGCATATTTTTGAATTCATATTTTTGTTTTCATTGGATAAATATCCAGCAGTAGAATTTTTGGACTGTACAGTAATCCTGTTTTTAATTTTTTGAGGAACATCCATTCTATGATCCACAAGGGTTGGACCAATTTACATTCCTTCCAATAGTGCATGAGGGTTCCTTTTCCTCCATATCTTCTCCAAAACTTGTTATTCTGTCTTTTTGATTCTAGCCATTCTGACAGGTGTAAGTTGATATCTTCTTGTATTCTGATCAGTAGAACTGAAAGCTAATGGATCAGTGTTGTTTTAAACTACTAACTTTGTCATAATTTACTATGCAGAAAAGTGGTTCATTTCTCCTATATCTTCACCTCCTTCTCCTTATTCAGCACCAACTATTGCATGTACACTGTAAGGTACTATTCTCAGAGAAGAACAACTTGCTTCCAGACATGTTCATTTTTACCAGGAGTATTTTGTGGTTATATTTTTCAACTAATGTACCTCAGTATAGTCAGGTTTCTAAATTTTTCCTTTCTATCTTTTTTCAAAAGTTTGAAAGCATTTCAAGCATAGGAAAAAAGTCTACAGAATATAGTAAATCACTTTGTATGCATTATTGGGTTAAGAAATAAAATATTACTGACCCATATAAAACCCCTATGTACTCTTACCCCATCCTATTCTCCTCACTTCAGATAACCACCATCTTGAATTTGATGTTTCTTATTCCACATGTGTTTTTATACTTTTAAAAACATATATGTATCCATAAATAATATATAATACTCTTTTGCATGATTTTTAACTTTATGTAAATGACATGATGTTGTCTGTGACTTTCTGAAACCTATTTTGGCTTTTTTTTACTCAATATTGGTTTTTTGTTAACAGTTTTATTTTATTTGTGTACCTAATATTCCAGGCTGAATGCTAGACAGTTCCTCACCCAGGAATTTATAAAGACATTGGGTGGAATGGCATATAGGCACCAATGGATATTAAATAAAGTTTATTAATCACACAGAAAAAGCAGAAGGAGTCCCTAAGGAGAAGGGGACAAGTTCAGTCAGAGGTGAAGAAAGAATGAAGCCAAAACAGACTGCACCCTTATGTTGGGTAGGAGATGAGACTAGGGAAGAGTTCTTTTGTACAGACTGGGTTTTATAAGGTCTGAACTGTGCTATCAACAGTCAACCATCAAAAATAGAATAAACCTCCAGCTCCTGGGTGACTCAAGTTGGTTGGGCATCCCACTCTTGGTTTTGGCTTGTGTTGTGACCTCAGGGTCCTGAGATTGAGCCCTGCAACAATCCTCTGGTAAGCCTCTTTCTTACAGCAGTGTTGAGAAATACAGTTCTAGTTAGCTCATTTTTACTGTATATTTTGTGATTATATCAAAATGTATCAGTGCCTCTGTTCATGAATATTTAGGTTAAAAAAATTTAAAGACCTCTTTATTTGAGAGAGAGGCAGGGAGACAAAGCATGAGTTGAGAGGTAGAGGCAGAGGGAGAAACAGACTCCTCACTCAGCAGGGGGCCCATCATGGGGTTCTATCCTAGAACCACGAGTTCATGACCTGAGCCAAAGGCAGATGCTCAGCCGACTGAACCACCTAGGTGCCCCTGAATACTTAGGTTTTTCCTAATCCTTAGCTATCTCAAACAACTCTGCAGAGAACACTTTTTTTAATAATAAATTATTTTATTTTTTCAGTGTTCCAAGATTCATTGTTTATGCACCACACCCAGTGCTCCATGCAATACATGCCCTCAATACCCACCACCAGGCTCTCCCATCCCCTCATCCCTCTCCCCTCCAAAAGTTTGTTTCTCAGAGTCCAAAGTTTCTCATGCTTCATCTCCCTCTCTGATTTACCCCAGCTCACACTCAAAGAACATTTTTTTACATGACTCTGGGTATATGGGAGAGTTTCTAGGTCATAGAGATTGTGTATTTTCATCTTCACAAGATACTGTCAAAAGGGGCTCTACAAGGTAGCATTCTTATTACTTGTGTATGAAGTGCTCATTTCTTCACATCCTTCCCAAATGGTATTATCAGACTTTTAAATGATTGCCAATCCAATGGGTGTGAAATAGAAGCCTATTTTTAAATTTGCGTTTCTTATTTACCAATTACCAATGCGATTAGACATTTTTTTCCTATATTGTCCATTCAAGTTTCGTATTCCATACATTGACCATCTTTCCTGCCCTTTGGTCTTTTTTCTATTGGGGTATATTTTTAAATTTTATCTGTAGACTGCTTTTACATGTTTTCAATACTTGTCCTTTATGACTTATGTGCTTTGTAAATAAACTTCACTATGGGGTTTATCTTGATTTCACTTACAGTGTCTTTGGTATATAGAAATTTTTACTTTAATTTAGCCTAATTTATTCATCTCCTTCCTTATGATGTATAATTTTTAAATCTTATCTAAACCATCCTTTCCTACTAGAGTTAGAATAAAGACATTTCTCTATATTTTCTTCTAAAAATTTTAAAGTTTTTCTGTCCACATTTATATTTTTATTCACCTGGAATTTGTTTTGGGGAAAGATATGAAGTAGACATTGAGATTTTTTTTCTCAGTATGGAAAACTAGCTATTCCTGTCCTATCCACACTCATTTGCAGTACCTTCTCTGTTACATAACAAGCTTCCATATGGAAGTGGAACTATATATAGGCCTTCCATCAATCTATTTGTTTTATTCCTGAGCTAGTCTTACCTTGCCTTAAACTACACTGTCCTAACAACTGTAGCTTTAAGATAGAAGATACATGATATTTTGAAGAGTGAATCCCCCTTGTTCTTCAAAATTATTTTGGCCTTTGCTCATTCAAATGGACTTAAGGATAACACTAGTTAACTTTTATCAAAAAAAGTCTGTTGGACTTTGGATTTGGCGAGAACAGATGTCTTTATGTTATTGAGACTTCCCATCTGTGAACATGTCTTTCTTTAATATCTTTGAGAAGTTTTTTTAAATTTTTCTGTTATAAAAGCCTTACACACATGTTAAAGATTTATTTCTAGATACCATACATATTTTGTTATAAACAAATTATACTAAATTATAAACAACATCTTTAAAATTATATTTTTGAACTTTTTGTTATTGGTTTGGGGGAATGTAGTTGGTTTGCATAACCATTTATCTCTTGGTTCCTTTGGATATTTTTATGTAGAAAGTCATATAAGTTGAAAATAATGACAGTTTTGTGACTTTTTTTGAATCCTTATATCCCTCTTAACTGTATAATATTACCATATATAATATAGTATATAGTAGAGTATACTACATGGGGTAACAATGTATACATACAGTTGGCTCTTGAACAACATGGATTTGAACTGCATGGGTCCACTGATGTGCAAATTTTTTTCCAATAAATACATTATGATACTATAAATGTAGTTTCTCTTTCTTATGGTTTTCTTAATAATATTTTCTTTCCTCTAGCTTTATTGTGAGAATACAGTGTATAATACATATAACATACAAAATATGTATTAATTGATGGTTTATGTTATTCATAATGCTTCTAGTCAACAGTAGGCTATTAGTACTTAAGTTTCGAGGGAGTCAAAAGTTACACGGAGATTTTCAGCTACATGAGGATCAATACCCCTAACCTCCATGTTGTTCAAGGGTCAAACTGCATATAGTATATGACTTAGTATACTGAGTATACTGAGTATACACATACTATATGTATATGACTCAGTATACTATAATATAGTAATACCACATACATATGTGGTATTATAGCAGTATTCTATAATAATATATAAATTTTATAATTATATATACTAATGATGTAATGTAAATCTATCATATAGCTGTAATAGCGCCCTGACACTCTTGCTGACACATCTTACAGGAAGAAAAGATGTCTAACGTAAAAGGGCTCTCTGATTATTTTTTAGTGATAAGTAGAGGAGTTGATTAAGTAGTTCTATTCAGTAGTTCACTATAAGAAATAAGGCCTGTAAATATATTCCAATATTTGCCTGAAATAATATTGAATATACTGTTTATCAGGATCCATTAAGTTAGGCTCTTCACTTAAAGTCAGCTCTCCAGCAATGGTAATAATTTTGTATTGACCCAATGAACTTACTGTTAAGTGTTCCTCAGAACCAAAGATACCGTGTTAAGTATAAAAGGATAATACATTAGTCTGTACAGACTTCCATAACAAAATGCCAAAGACTGGGTGGTTTAAGATACCACAGACTTTGGTGACCTGAACAATAGAAATTTATAATCCCACATTTCTGGAGGTTGGGAGTCCTACACAGAGGTCCACAGGGTCAGTTTCTGGTGAGGGCCCTCCCAGGCTTGTGGATGGCCACCTTCTTGCTGTGTCCTTGCATCATGGCGAATGTGTAAGCTCTAACCTCTCTTCTTATAAGGATGCTAATTCTTTCAGATCAGGGTCCCACCCTTAAGACCTCATTTAACTTTTAATTACTTCCTTACTCAACATGCAGTCCCATGAGGGTTAGGCCTTCTGCAAATTTTAGGGGGGTTAATCGGTCCTCTCCATTCTCTTTGTAAAAGGTATACATACTTATGACCTGACAATTGCTCATGGCTAGAAGTCTACACACTTATGTGCCCCACACTACTATACTCATGTGTTGAATGGTGAGCATCTTAAGAGTCAGTTGTGTTGGGGGCCCCTGGGTGGTTCAGTCATTTAAGCGTGTCATGATCCCAGGATCCTGGGATCAGCAGGGAGCCTACTTCTCCCTCTGCTGCTCCCCCTTCTTGTGCGCTCTCTCCCAGTCAGATAAAATTTTTTTTTAGACATCTTAAAAAAAAGTCACTTGTGTTGATTCCCAAACTTGTTCATACCTGTTGAACTTGTTATTATAACTATATCATTTAATTTGCAAACTAATAAGTATGAAAGTGAAAAAGAAAAGTTACTGTGAAAATTAAATTTTTAATTCCTGGAATGATTCAATAGTTTCTAAAAATGTGGTGAAAATACTTGACAAATTATAAAAGATTAGAAGACACTAAAAGTCCAGAATCTACACCAAGGGTGTTTCAGAAGTGGCTTTAGTTCTCATTCCACTTTCAAGAGACTGAGCGCGGATAGTGTGAAAAACCCATTATGCGTGTTGTTTATGTAAACATGTGTTCTGGTATCCCTCATATCAGCAGATTTGAAGAATAGATTTCAGTAAGGGCTGACAAGTCATGTGTGTTTATACATTTTATGATAAAGTAAAATGAGAAGGCATGTTTTTATTATTTTGAACTGCCTTTAGCAACCAACTGCTTTTCCTAATCACTCCAATAAAACTTCTCTTATACTTGGGACCCCTGGGTGGTTCAGTTCGTTAAGCATCTGCCTTCAGCTCAGGTCATGATCCCAGGGTCCTGGGATTGAGTCCCACATTGGGGTCCTTGTTCAGCGGGGAGTCTGCTTCCCCTCACCCACCTCTGCTGCCTGCCCCCCCACACACTTGTAGTCTCACTCTCTCTTGCTCTCTCTCGCTCTCCCTCTCAAATTAATAAAAATCTTTAAAACAAAACAAAACCAAAACTTCTCTCATACTGCTAATTAGGGCTAAACTGAGGCATGACTAGTTCACTGTGTACTGACTCAGAGTCAGCACAGACAGAACCCCAGTCTTCCGTTCCATCTCTCTTGCTGGCATGTATTAGTGGCCAGCCACTGACTTGTATGCACAGAGAAGGTATGCGTGCACCAACCACCAGAAGGCTGTGCTTGTCAATCATGCCATTAATTTTCTTTTTTAAAATATTTTTATTTATTTATATGACCTAGAGAGAGAGAGAGCAGAAGCAGAGGGAACAGCAGAGGGAGAGGGAGAAGCAGGACCCCTGCTGAGCAGGAAGCTCGATGCGGGGCTCCATCCCAGGACGCTGGGGATGATAACCTGAGCCAAAGGCAGCTGCCTAACCGACTGAGCTACCCAGGCACCCCAGTCATGCCATTAAGTTTTGAAGCAAGAAGGTAATGTGGTGAGCCCGCTGACAGATCCTGCTCCATAGAACCCCGGGACAAATAATTACAGGGGAAAATCATCTCCTCTGGGATATTGCTTTTCCCTTGAGCTGTAGTGATGGAAAGGACCTTAATTTCTTGACCTTTGCAACTGTGGTGTGTCAAGCGCAGCATGATGGTAAATAATGGCAGCACTTTAGAGGATCACACTACCTTTCATCCAGGAAGTTCACATTTTTCAACACATACTTGCCTTTGAAGACAAAAGGATAAATAGGAGTGAATTCACATTTTCATCTCCAAAAGAGACATCACATTCAAGAGAAGCTCAGTGGTTGACTCAGATCTTCTCATGATTCTACCAGGTCCAACCTTACTTAACCTTGGCCCTTACTTAACCTTGGCCCACAGAGTCAGAAAACTCTCGGAGTGTTCAGCTTCACCATGCCCTGCTTGTGACCCTCCATGTGTCTGCCGCCTGAGCTCTCCCTTTGGAGACAATGTTAAATAGCTGTTGGAGAATTGCGTCTCAGCCAATGTCCCTTTTCCCATGCCTCCCCCGTATGACTTGCAGTTAATCCAAACAGGGCAGAGGTTTTGAGAGTGGGGAGAGCCACTTGAGCTCAAATCTGACAGGGAATTATTGCCTTGAACTGCGAATGGGTAAAATGTTTTGCTGACCATAATGCTTTCAGACTTTGTTGTGCTATCAGCATCGCAGTGACAAATATGTTAAGTTGACTGAAAGGGCTTTTTAAATTCTCACCAGAATGGACAAGTTATATGCAATAGGGAATGATACGAACTTGTGTTCATTAAGGTTAATCTCTGTGACTAGCTCCATTGGATTGTCTAAGTGAAAATGACATGGGCTTACAGCAGGCATAATTAGAGGGAGTGGAAGAGAGCACTGAGGACTTTCTAAATCAGCATGAAGACAGTGGTAGAACAAAAGATTCTTGGAGCTTTGAAAAAACATTGGAATCCATTCAGTCCAATGGCTTGTTTTTAGGTTAAGAAATAGCCAAGATGCTTCTCATCAGGAACACCACTGGTATTTGGGTGGGACAGTTCTTTGCTCTAAGGGAGCATTCCACACATTGTGGGATGTTTAGCAACCCTGGCACTTGTCCACTATATGCCAGTCACCCTACAGTCATTATACAACCAAATGCCCCCACAAACTTCCCAATGTACCTGAGGAAGTTGCACTTCTCCCTGTAGAGAACTTCTGAGCCACAGAGCTCATAAACAACCAGGAAGCATGTGGTAATACAAATGATTCACTGATAACACTTTTTAAAATTTAATGAGCATGAGAATCAACCAGAAATCTGGTTAAAAATGCAGGCCTGGATTCAACAGATCTGGGATGGAACTCAGGTTCTATATTTCTAACCACCTCATGATGCTAGATTGTTAGTTCCTGGATCCCACTTTGAATAACAAGGAATGGGGGGTCTAATTAAGAGAATGTTTAAACTGTCCTGGTATTCTCACTGATTCATTCCTACCTTGACTTGTGGCTAAGGAATGCCCCCAAAAGGGTACCTGCTCTTTGTATGGGCTTGTCCGGAGATCTTCTCTGGCTTTGCCTTAGAGATTCTGCTTTCATTTGCTCCTTCTCCTGGGTGACCTGATGGCAGATTGTCATTGCCACCCTGCACAGCAGCCTTCAGACTGTCATTTTGTTTCCGGAGCCTGACTTTCTGTAAGACCCTCTCTTATAGACACATGCCTTCATCCATCCAGCTCCAGTTCCTAGAAGCCCAAATGAGACCAAAACCACAGCCCCTGCTTGCTAAGTGAGCTGGCAGAGGTGGATGGGGCCTGGGAGTGTCTCTGAGCTGTCCCTTATCCCGGTGACAGAGCTGGCCAGAACCCGTATTTCCTAACTCCCGGCTCAGAGATCCTCCCCAGTAGCCTCTGTTCTTGTTTCCTTTCTAATCCTATCATTAAGTGAAACCATGTATCACCCAGCACGAGTGTTTAACTTACCAGGAAAATGCCACCCACTCTGTTGCAGTAGGAGGATTTCTCCTGGATCAGTTTCCTGATTGAAGCTCAATGTATGGAAACACTTTTCCAACAGGTAACAAATGGCATTACTGAAAAATAAGTTCCCGTGGGCACCGTTGTCATTTTTTTCTGTCCATGCCACTTCTGTGCATCAAAGGGCAATCCACATGGCATATTGGAGAAAGTATTTGTAAGTCATATACCTGATAGGGGACTGACATCCAGAATACGTAAAGAACTCCTATAACTCAACAACAAAGAAACCAACAATTCATTTGAAAATGGGCAAAGGTCATGAATATATAATTCTCAAAAGATATAAAATGGCCAAGAATCACATGAAAAGATGCTGCTAGAAACCATTAAGGACATGCAAATCAAAACTGCAATGAGTGGGTACCTGGGGGGCTCAGTCCTTAAGTGTCTGCCTTCAGCTCAGGTCATGATCCCAGGGTCCTGGGATGGAGCCCCACATAGGGCATTCTGCTGGGCAGGAAGCCTGTTTCTCCCTCTCCTACTCCCCCTGCTTGTGTTCCCTCTCTTGCTGTCTCTCTCTTGGTCAAGTAAAAAAAAAACAAAAACAAAAGCAAAAACTGCAATGAGCTACCACCTCACACCCATCCGGAAGACACAGTGTGAGTTTGCTGGGGCTGCCTAAACAAGTGGCTTAGACAGCAGAAACGTATTTTCCCACACTTCCGGAAGCTAGAGGTCCCAAGTTGTGGGCAGGTTCAGTTTCTTCTAAGGCCACACCCTCTCCTTGGCTTGATGGCAGACTTTTCCCTGTGTGCTCATGTGGCTCATGTGGCCCCTCCTCTGTATGCACACACCCCTGGTTTCTCTCGGGATAACCTAATCCCTTCTTATAAGGACACTAGTCAGATCGGATTAGGGCTAACCCTTATGACCTCATTTTAATTTATTTACCCCTTAAAGGCCTTCTCTAAAAATATGATTATATTGTGATTTCCCGGGGGTTGGCACTTGAACATATGAATTTTTTTAAAGACTCTTTTTTAAAAAAATATTTATTTTTTGTGCAGGGGGAGATGGGAGAAAGGGAGAGAGAATGTTTGAGTGAGGAGAGGGGCAGAGGGAGATGCAGACTCCTGCTGAGCAGAGAGCTGGATGTGGTGCTCAATCCCAGGACCCTGGGATCATGACCTGAGCCAAAGGCAGATGATTAACTGACTGAGCCATGTAAGTGCCTGCACATTTGAATTTTGGAAGGACATAATTCAGTCCATAATGGCTACAATCAGAAAAACAGAAAATAGCAAGTGTTGGTGAGGATGTGGGGAAATTGGAGCCCTTTGCACAGCTGATGAAAATGGAAAATGATGCAGTTGCTGCAGAAAGCAGTATGGCAGTCTTCAAAAAATTAAAAACAGAATTACCCTCTGATCGAGCAACTCCTTTTCTGGGAATATAACCCCAAAGAATTGAAAGCAGGATCTTAAAGAGATATGTGTGCACACAGAAACACTCTTCACAATAGTAGAAAGCTGGGAGCCCCCCAAATGCCTGTCGAGAGGTGAATGGGTAAAGAAAATGTGGTGAATGTGCACAGTGGAATATTATTCAGCCTTTAAAAATATTATTTGGCAAGAAATTCTGACATGTGTTACAACATGGATAAAGCTTGAGGACATCAGGCAGTCACAAAAAGAAAAATACTGTATGATTCTGCTTATGTGAGGTGGTCAAATTCATAAAGATGGAAAGTAACGTGCAGTTTCCAGGGGCAGTGTGAGGGAACAGAGACCGGGCAGTTGTGTTCAATGAGTACAGAGTTTCCGTTCTACACAGTGAATGAGTTCTGGAGGTTGGTGGCACAACAGTGTGGATGCACTTGACACTATTGAACGGCACCCTAGTTATGATGGTAGATTTTACTTTGTGTATATTTTACTATAGTTAAAAAACAAACAAAAAACAGCTATGGAGGTGATAGAAGAGGAAAGCCATCAGAAAATGGTTGAGGGGGTACATGGCGGGCTCAGTTGGTGGAGCTCAGCTCAATGTGACTCTTGGTCTCAGGGTTGTGAGTGTGAGTCCCATATTGGGTGTAGAGATTACTTAAGAATAAGAAAATCTTGGGAAAAAAAAAAGAAGAAGAAGAAGAAGAACAAGGACTCCTAGGTGGCACAGTTGGCAAGCATCTGACTCTTGGTTTTGGCTCAGGTCATGATCTCAAGGTGGTGAGATGGAGCCGCGTCACCCTCTGCACTTAGTGTGGAGTCTGCTTGAGATTCTCTCTCCTCATCCCTCTGCCCCTCAAGTTCATGCTCTCTCTCTCTCTCAAATAAATGAATAAATCTTTGTAAAAAAATTTAAAAAATGGCTGAGGAGCTAAATCAATGGATGAATAAGGAGGAGCAAATGGAAAATTTTAAATCTTTATAAAACTGTTTCATTGCTTAATGGAGATGTTTTCAATTACTTCATTTTGCTCCTACAAACCTATCTGTTAAGTGTTTCTTTTCAGCTACCCAGAAATCTGCAGCAAGGCAGGGAAGGACTTATCAGTGCTCTTCCCCGGGCTTGCTCATGAGGCCATGTCTGGAAGTAGACACTGTTCTGGATGAGCAGGGACAAGCATCCCTAGGGATCAGAAGCTGCTCTAGCTCTTGTTGTACATCTGCAGGGTTTTGTCCAGCTGTGCTTAAATTGTAATGAGAACAGCATAGGGATGTCAGCTTGTAAGATTTGCGATCTGGAGGTGGTTACATGGGCGGTAGTTGTCAATGTGCAAAGTCATACCTCTAATGCTAGAATTATGTTTGCTGCCTACCAGGCCACCATCTTTGACATCCGCTGGAAACTGAAGTCATTGCTTGTGTAAGGCCATGGGGAAGTGGAAAATACAAAGCCCCTATGAAACTGTTTTATATTCTGAGTATGCTGATATGTTTCCTTGGGATGTGGCAGATAGCCATACCATCTGCCATTTGCCCCTACCATGTTATGGACACTGTGTAATCTTCTCCAAGACATAAATGAGAGTGTATGGAATTTACTTGAAGTGCATACTACTAACTTTTAGATTAATTAATTGAATTTTATAGATAAGATCAACAAGGCTTTTTCTTAGTGATAGTTATTTTATAAATAATTACAGTGAATGTTAGCATTTCTGGAGAGTCTAAAATAGATGACCAAGCTCAGAATGAAGACAAGAGAAATTTATTTAAATGACAAAAATTTGAGTTCCTTCCCTTATAGATGTTGCTATGTTTTGAAGCAGTTATTCCTATTATTTTAAATGTTCTTTAGCAATATAGTGTCAAGAAAGTTCAATCCCACTTAGCAGAATACAATTTGTATTTAAAATGCAAAACCTGGTGTGATCACTGGTCTTTAAGAGAGACAAATATGTTTCATGATGTACAGATAACAAAAACTGTAACGGATGGGTCTAGAATCATTTTATGTGATAAATGATTAATGAACCTAAGAATACTAACTTAGAGAAATTGATTTACTTATGCATCCAGATCCTTCTTGAAGAATTTGACAGTTTGAAGCATTGTTTTATTGGAGGCAATGGAGGCTTTAGACTGCAGTTCTAGTGGCCAAGTGGGTGCGAGGGATGAGAGAAGCCTTCACATAGGGCAATAACATTTCACCTTGCCACCATTCACAGATGCTTGGCATTGCTGAACATTGCTCTGTGTGCTTCACTTTGAACGCTTATGACAGATAAGGACAGGAACATTTTTAACTACATTTTATCAGGCTGGAAGTGAGGTTTGCAAGATTTATGTCTCCGGTGACACAGATTTTATTTAAATTTTTTATATTTAAAATACTTTTTTATTCGACAGAGAGATAGAGAGAGCACAAGTAGGCAGAGGGACAGGCAGAAGGAGAGGGAGAAGCAGAAGCAGACTCTCTACTGAGCAGGGAGCCCATGCGGGGCTTGATCAAGGACCCCGGGGTCATGACCTGAGCCAAAGGCAGACGCTCAACCAACTGAGTCACCCAGGTGCCCCACCAATAACACAGTTTTAAAGAATAAGAACTGAGATCTGAAGCCATAACTGATCCAAAGCGTGTGAGTTCTTATTTTTTGTTCTAGTCTTTGCCAGCCACTGCTGCATGTACTAGGAATACACCAGATTTAAAGCACCGCAGCACTCCCTTAGAATAGAACGACTTAGAGAATTGAAAATGCTTGTTCGCTGGAGGCATTTTGGCAAGACTAGAAGACCGTGTTGCCAGGACAATTTCTATTGAACAGTAATTTGAAACATTCATTTCAAATAAATAAAACATTAAAGCTTGAAGAAAATAATCATTTCATCCAACCACCCCATGAATTAAAAAGCGTAATTTTTCACTCTAATTCCACAAAATGCTTATTAAACTTTGGATGCCCAGTAATATTTACAGAGCGGCCATCCTCTGCAGACGGCCACAGAAACCCAGTATGCTTATGCCAAGGCTGAACCCAAAGCCAAGGAGAAACACCTTTCCTAAGGAACGTCTGTCTCCCTTCTAGAGTGGTCTGACCCGCTACTGGACAAGGTACAATCTCATAAAAAGAAGAATTTATTGAAATTTGTGAGCGGTGGGGACTGGGCCTACACAAACCATGGCTGAACTGCCTGCTGATTGTGGTGGGCCCAGCCTAACACTCCTTGGCGATGGGTCGGGAAAGGCTTGCTTCAATCACGCAGTGATCCTGAATGGCACCGTGAGCCGCAGCGTCACGTGGGCCACAGAAGCCATTCTGTTTAGAGCTCTCTGCTCCACCCTCCTATTTCCAGAAGTGAGTGAGGGCACAGAATCACTGCATTTACTACGGCTGGTGCATAGTAACCCAGGAATGCACCAGAAGGTGAGGACTTCTGCTCTCTGCCTTTTACCTTTTACCGTGTGGAGCATGGTCGACTTGCAAAACTGATACATAATTTGAGGATTTGGACAATGTAAAATATAGTGGCAGAGTCTCTCTCCCTTCCCTCATGATATTTTTGGATGTGTCTATGGGTACATTTAACATATAGCATGCAAAATGCATATTTGCAAGACATAGTAACAACTACTATTAAATGTAATCAATAACACAGATTAACTGTATTTGCTTCTTTATCTACCCATTTGGCTATAATATTCACACTTTGTGTTCTGTTTTGTGTTTCTCAAATCCTAAAGGCAATGTTCAACTAGATGAGTCCTTTTTTTTTTTTTTTTAAGATTTTATTTATTTATTTGACGCAGAGAAAGACAGAGAGAGAGAGAGAGCACAAGCAGGGGGAGCAGCAGGCGGAGGGAGAAGCAGATTCCCTACTGAGCAGGAAGCCCAATTCAGGGCTTGACCCAGGACTCTAGGATCATGACCAGAGCCAAAGGCAGGCGCTTAACCAACTGAGCCACCCACAACCCCTAAATAGATGAGTCCTAAATACACATCTCAAGCTTGAGCTTTTGCCTGAATCCTAGATTCATATATGCAATGCCTAACTGATGTTTCCTTTTTAAGTTAACTCATGCCTCCCCAAATCTATTTTCATACAATATTTCCCTCGGGCCGTAAATCTAAGTGTCCTTCTTGATTTCTCCTTTCCCTACATCTAATCTATTCATAAATCAGTTCTCCTCTCAAATACGTCCTTAATCCATTTATGTCTTTTTCTCTCTGCTGCTGTCACCATATCAGCCTACTACAAACTAACATCACATATGTTCCAGACTTTTCTAACACCTTCAACATTACTCTCCTACTTCCATTCTTGCTGTCTACCCTTCTTTTTCACAACAACCACAGTTATTTAAGAAAAAAAATATGTATAAAATGTTCTCACAATCACTCCCCACTTAAAATCCTTCATGAAGGAGCCTCGGTGGCTCAGCCAGTTAAGCACCTGCCTTCAGCTCAGGTGCTGGGATCAAGCCCCTCATCGGGCTCCCTGCCTAGTGGAGAGTCTGCTTCTCCCTCTACTCCTTCCCCCTGTCCGTGCTTTCTTTTTCTCACTTCACTCTCTTTCTCTCTCTCTCTCTCTCAAATAACATCTTTAAAATAAAATAAAAAATAAAATCCTTCATGCGTTTCCATGACACTTAGAGTAAAATCCCAATTCCTCATCATTGTCTGTAAGATCCTAATTATCCTGGCTGTCCTTCCCTAGCCCCATTTCAGACCATTTCCTGCTCATTCATTATGCTCCAGCTATTCCTTTCTGCTCTGTCAACTCACCAAAACTATTTTCACATCAAGGCATTTGCACATGTGCCCTCTGTCCAGAATGCCCTTTCCCCAGATCTTTGTATGACCTTAGGACCACTCAGACCTCGATTTAAATGCCTGCTCAGAAAAGTTCCCTGACCTCCACATCTAAAGCAGATCTCCCTCCAGCCCTTCTCACTCTATCACATTACCCTGTATGGATTATCCTATATCCTATACCCATTTTCTATAGTGTTTTGACTAAAGTGGTCTTACTTGTTTACTAATTTATTGTCTGTCTCTCACTATTAAAGTATGAACCCCCTAAAAGTAGTGATCTATTTGTCATATTCACCACTGTATCCTCAGTGCCTGGAACAGAGCCTAGTATGTGTTAAGCACACAATGAATATTTGTTGGAAGATTTGGCTTTTCCTTAGAGCATGAAGCATGTTTCGAGGTAAGATATCTAGGTGGGGTATGAAGTCCATTTGCTTATGATAAAAGATGCAATTCAAAGATTCAGAGGCCACCCGGTTTGCTTTCCTAATAAACTCCTTTCTCAGCCTCATTAATATGAATTAAATTTCCACCTCCTGAACATGAGTGATGATAGACATTGTCAGCTCATTGAGTCTGACCCCTGCTTTTCACAAAAGGCCTAAGTCTGGACTATTAGGTATTTTTTAAATAGTGAAAAATTAACATGTGTCATTTTTTTCTTGGCGAACACTGGTGTCATGAGAGGACCTTTATATTAATTCTTGCAGTCACTGACAAAGTCTCTTACCTTGCGTAAACTTTCATTAGACTCCTGTGGGTCCTGTCCCTAACTAGGCCTCAGCCTTTGCCTCTAGAGAACTTGTAACTTTCAACACAAATGACTTCACCCACCTCCCACACTAAGACCTGAACAAACACAAATATAGTTTTTATCAGCTCAAATCTGTGTTCCCAGCGTGAGGACCCGAGCCCCCTCAAAATGCCATGCCTAAGAAAACTCAGCATTGCCTAGAGAATTAATTGTTCATTCTAGGCAAAACCAGACTATAGGCCCCTGACCCCCCCCCCTTTCTTGGAATATTTACTTTAGAAAACATGTGATCGTAAATCTTTCTCCGTCTTTGAGATTGTATATTCTACAAACCAGGAATGCCTTTCTCAAGGATATGGGAACCATCCTTTTGAAATGTAGTCATCAAGAAGGATAGGGCTTTTGTCTCCTAGGCTCTGTAGGAGAGGAGAAACCCAACACTGACCCCCGTTAGCAGACACAGGCTCGCCATATTGACCACCCACCTCCCAACACACACAGTGTCCTGCAGTTCTTTTTTTTTTTTGAACATCCAGGACTTAAAAAGTCTCCTGCCTTCTGTTCTGCAGAACTTACCTCAGTTTTATACTGAAGTCTCTCTCCCATGCTGCAGTAGCTTGGGTAAAATTTGTCTTGCCTCTTTTAATGAAAGTCTGGTGAATAGTTTCTCTTTAACATCACAAGCTAGCCAGTTACTATGTGCGGCATGTTTAACTCTATTTTAGTGTAGAAGATTTCTTATACATGGTGTACTACACCCGGCCAGAATTTTTGACTCCCCAAAATGATGATATTCTTCAAACATTGTTCTTTTTTCCCCCTCAAGTCTTTATTTTAATTCCAGTTAGCCAACATACAGTGTGCTATTAGTTTTGGGTGTACAATAGAGTCATTCAACACTTCCATATACTACCTGGTGCTCATCACAACAAGTGCACTCCTTAATCCCCATCACCTGTTTAACCAGTCCCCTTCTCCCCCTGCCTCTGGTAACCATCAGTTAGTTCTCTCTAGTTAAGAGTCTGTTGGTTTGCCTCTCTCTCTTTTTCTTCCTTTTTTTCATTTGTTTTCTTTCTTAAATTCCACACATGAGTGAAATCATATGGTGTTTGTCTTTCTCTGAATGACTTATTTCCCTTTGCATAATACTTTCTAGTTCCTTCCACGTCATCGCAAATGACAAGCTCTCATTCTTTTTGATGGCTGAGTAACGTTCCAGTGTGTGTGTGTGTGTGTGTGTGTGTGTGTACCATTTTTTGTATCCATTCATCAATTGATGGACACTTGGGCTGCTTCCATAGCTTGGCTTTTGTAAATAATGCTGTGGTAAACAGAGGTGCATGTATCCCTTTGAATTAGTGTTTTTGTATTCTTTGGGTAATTGCTGGATCGTAAGATAGTTCTATTATTAACTTCTTTTTTTCCATTACCTCCATACTGTTTTCCAGACTGGCTACACCAGTTTGCATTCCCACCAACAGTACATGAGGGTTCCTGTTTCTCTGCATCCTTGTCAACACTCGTTGCTCCTTGTGTTGTTGATTTTAGTTATTCTGACAGGTGTGAGGTGATATTTCATTGTAGTTTTGATTTACATTTCCCTAAAGATGAGTTATGTTTAGTATCTTTTCATGTGTCTGTTGGCCATCTGTCTGTCTTCTTTGGAGAAATGTCTGTTCTTGTGTACTGCCCATTTTTAATTGGATTATTTGGTTTTTTGGTGTTGAGTCTTAGAAGTTCTTTATATATTTCAGATACTGATCCTTTACTGGATATTTCATTTTCAAATATTTTCTCCCATTCCATAGGTTGTCTTTTAGTTTCGTTGATTATTTCCTTCACTATGCAGAAGCTATTTATTTTGATGAAGTCCCAGTAGTTTATTTTTTTTTCTAACTTTTCCCTTGCCTCAGGAGACCTATCTAGAAAGAAGTTATCATGGCTGATGTCAAAGAAGCTGACTGTGTTCTCTTCTGGGATCAGGAATGTTTCTTAACCCTGTCTTCACCATGGGGGAAATGGGCTCAAGGAAGGTCCTAGGATCGATCTCTATCTACAAAGAAAAGAAAATGGTAGAGTTAGGCCTTGAAGTAATGCACAGACAACTGCATCCCAAAGTCTGTCTTTATCATCTGAATTCAAGCCACCCTGAATTCCTTTTATTATCTTATTTTGGTCTTGCAGTCTTGACTGACTATGGGACTACAAGTTCAGCAGGCAATTGGATATTAGGCCTGGGGCTCAGGGGATGGATCTGAGCTTGGAGACCCAAAATGGAAGTACTCAACCTTCAGATGTATATTGAGTAGAGAAGATTACCCACCAAGAATGGGTTAACTGAGTAAAGGAGTAAGGACAAATCCTCCTAGGAAACACCAGTGTATTCAGGAAGGGTGGAGGAGTTTTGTGCCCAAAATTTACACATCAAAGCGCATATAAAAATAATATTTGTATGGACTATTGCAGGCAAGTTGTAAGAGATTTAAGAATGTCTATATGGGCTTGGTGAAATTTTTCATTACTTTCTGTATTCATTCCTTAGGAAGGCACAGAAAGTACTGCAAACCACATGGCTTTAAACAATAGAAATAGGGGTAGGTGGGTGGCTCAGTTGGTTAAGTGACTGCCTTCAGCTCATGTCATGATCCCGGAGACCCGGGATCGAGCCCTACATCGAGCCCCACATCAGGCTCCCTGCTCGGAGGGAAGCCTGCTTCTCCCTATCTCACTCCCCCTGCTTGTGTTCCTTCTCTGACTATGTTACTCTCTGTCAAATAAATAAAATCTTTAAAAAAATAGAAATATATTGTGTTAGTTCTGGAGGCTTTCAGTCCAAAATCAAGATATCGGCAGAGTTGTGTTCCTTTTGAGACCTGTCGGGGAGGTCCTTCCTTGCTTCCTGTGGTTTGCCAACAATCTTTGGCTTTCCTTGGCTTGAAATGGTATAACTGCAATATCTGCCTTTGCCATTACATGACATTCTTCTTTGGAGTCTCTCTGTCTTCCATGACCATTTTCTTACAAGAACACCAGTCATATCAGATCAAAGAGTCCACCCTACTCTTGTGTGACCTCGTCTTCATTAATTACATCTACCTTGACCCTATTTCCCAATAAGATCCTAATCTGAGGCACTGGTGGTTAGGACATCAGCATATCTTTGGGGGGGGGAAGCACAATTCAGTCCATAATAATTTCTTTTTATTCCATTACTATAATAATAAAATAAAGTAAAAAGTATGGATGCTAAATACTGAATTTATATAGTATTGCAGCTGATTTCGTAGTACCAGATTTTATATTTGCAACAAAATGGATAAACTTTCTAATAATGTATAATCCCTTCAGATTATTCTTCTCTTCCAAATTGCTTTGAATGAAACCATGAGCAAGAGAATATGCAACATGGCTCAGAACACAGCATAGCAGGACCTATATAAGAGACCATTTTCTCAACATCTTGGGGAAAAGGGTGATCTGTATTTCTTTATAAACACTATTTTGAAGATGTAACTTATAACATTCTCCAGGAGCTGGAGCCTAAGAGAATGCTCTGGGGACCCATCATCATCTGATGGGACATCAGAGGCAGTCTCTAGGGAGTGGGAGGGAGTCTCCCCACTGCCAGCAGAGGCTGCAGGAGCACCTGCCTCTGCCAGGAATGTCAGTCAGTGACAAGCAGCAGTGAGGGGACAGAGAGAATGGTAGCAATGTCTGGCAGATCTTTTAGCACCTTAATCACAAATATGCAGTAGAATCCAGTTGGTAGCATTATCACTGGGGCTGGAGAGGCAAAGAGAGACTTCTCCATGGGGCAGAGAGTGCACCTCTCTGCTTGAAGAGGGAGAGGAGGGACATTGGGGAGCAGGGAGTGAGGGAACACAGGACTCTCGCTGTCTTGGTGACCTCTGCTAGACCACAACTGGCCATTGAGAGTAGATTAAAACCAGCCACTTTCAGAAGGAGGATCTGGGGCCCATTCACTGACAGGTTTTAGAAGTTTAGGTTCATATCTGTTTCAAAGCTTTTCTCTACCAACTTAGCATCCCAGGAAATTTCTGAGCTGGACTACGAGGTCTGGTTGGAAGTGCTTTTGCAACCAATTGAGTACTGCTGCTCTAGGCCAGGATCCTGTTGTTCTTGGAATCCACGGTCCTCATGACCAGCACAGTTCTGTTGGAGCTAAACTTTGTGGGCGCCATGACTTGTGGCACACTGGCTTAAGAATCAAAGTAGTGAATAGGTAGACAGAGGTGTTACAGCTTTAAGGCCTCTCAGTTGGTACATGGGGGAGTCAGTGTTCTAGATGGGATTATTTTCCTCTCTTCAGAGAAAATTGATTCTCAAACTCTTGATCATCACCATTGGTGAGAAATGTATCTAAGTAATTAAAAAAAAGTAAGGGGGAATCCTGTGCAACTCAGTCAGTTTAGTGCCCAACTCTTGATTTTGGCTCAGGTCATGATCTCAGGGTTATAAGATTGAGACCCACATGGGCTCCACGTTCAGTAGGGAGTCTGCTTCTCTTCCTCTTCCTTTGCCCCTCCCCTGCTGGCATGCATACACACTCTGTCTCTCTTACTGTAAAATAAATCTTTAAAAGAAGAGAACATTTTTGTAATCACTCAGAAGTTTATGATGTTTGAAATTATATTTAAAGATGTTATCAGCTGATTTTTCTCTTGACAAATGTAAATAGTATATTTCTTGCCAAGATGAGAATGGATTTTGAATCCAATCACATTTTCTCTTTAAAAAAAAATGTATATTTTTTTATTTGAGAGAGAGAGTGCATGAACAGGCGGAGGGGCAGAGGGAGAGGGAAAGAGAGAGAACTTTCAAGCAGACTGCCCCATGGAGTCTCATGTGGGACTCAATCTTACAACCCTGAGATCATGAACTGAGCCAAAGTCAAGAGTCAGTTGCTTAACCACCTGAGCCACCCCTGTGCCCCCCAGTCAAGTTTTTTCCTGAATGGATTATAAGGATAGTCATCCTGCAGTTACCTTGTCGACTACTCTTTTTATACCATTAAAAAGCATATTAGTTTCTCACAGATAGCTACTGAACTCAATGTAGAATTTTAGGTACATTATCTAGGAATATCCTTATTTATAAGCATTAAAAAGCTAAACGAAATATAAGCAAAAATTGGGAAGTGCTTAAGATTTCAGGAAAAAATTCTGTTGCAGTTAGTCCCTTACAGTCATTGAGAAGACGTGATATATTGTTAGCCTCCGTATCCTACATGATCTTTTGGTAATTTAACTCCTCTCAAACGCCTGAGTTAATTAATTAATTAATTAATTGTTCACGGGTATCAGATTTACACTCACCCCTTAAAAGAAACTTCAGTATTTGATTTAAAAAAAATGTTTCTGAATATATTCAAGGTTTAAGGTAATAAGTAGCTTCTATAGAACATGTATTCTCATTTTGAAGTCATTTGTATCAGCTAATCCTATAATGGCTAATACTGTAATAGGCAGACTAATTCTTTCCAAGAATGACTCCTGACACATTGCCAATAGAAAGAATATTTCTTTGTTTGACTCCTTTTCACAGTTCACGATATGAGCTTTGCTTAGATATTCATCTGGAACAGTTACCACAGCAATCATTGTATAATTTGCTTTCTTTATTGAAAACTTTCCATTTTATAGTTTCAAAGTTTTAGTTTTTATTTTCACTTGCAGATTATAGGAGCAATTGTATTTGCAGCACAGATATATTTCTGTGTGCATTTTCCACGGCATCCAGGTAGGATTAAGGGATAAGGTCTCAGCAATTGTGTAAGTTCACATTCTTGGGTTCCAAACAACACTTTCAGAAAAGTTTTCTTTTCTTCTTTGTTATTGCCAAATAAAGAAATCCTGTTACAGAATCAATTCCTATCATGAATGAGCTGATTCTATCATGGAATCACTGAATCTTAGAGTTGGACCTAGTCTAGCATCTCACTCAGTTCAAGGATCCATTATCTAGGAAATTTAGCACCCTTGGTGGATGACCGTCTAGCCTTGGCTTAAGTGAGGGGAAGTTCATCTCCATAAAATCCCCCAAATCCCAAAGTCCACTGGATTTGGAAACAGGGTAGATTATAATCCCAGTTTAAGCAAGATGAGTTAGGGCAAAGTTACTTACCTTCTCTGAGCTTTCACTTCCTTGCCTATTTCTGTTATATAAGTGCTCAAAAGATAGCTAATAGTAAACTGTGAAGATAAAACTAGTTAATACAGAATATTTTCTGTGATTGATAGCTGCTCCCCCTCCCTCTTTTCTGTCCCCACGGAAAGAAAATTCTTTTTTCTGGTCAGCACAAATCTGCCTCTCTGTAAGTTAATTCATTCAATAAACAGTTATAGGAACATTGTTTAAGGTACTGTATATAACTGTGAGCAGGGTAGAAGGAACCTCATTCTCAAGGAACTTATATCCCAGTGAGAAAAAACAGCCCA
Organism: Spilogale gracilis; assembly: GCA_004023965.1. Classification (NCBI taxonomy): domain Eukaryota; kingdom Metazoa; phylum Chordata; class Mammalia; order Carnivora; family Mephitidae; genus Spilogale; species Spilogale gracilis. Next base: position 51,887 of record PITA01007425.1, read on the forward strand.
ACAGACAATAAGTAAGTGAATTAGGTTTAAAGGGGAAAAATCAAATTAATAGATAGTGGTACCGCATCATATAGAAAAAATAAGGTAATGTACTCATTACTGGTGGCTACTTCAGGTGAGACATTGCTGAGGAACTCTCACTTCTGCTGAAATCTGAATTACAGTTATACCCCTTGGTCCTCCTTATGCTCTCTGGAACAGCCCATTTGAAAAAAAAACAAACAACAACAACAAAAAAACAAAACAACTTTCATTGTTGAAGGCAGCTAGAATATCTTCCGTTAGGTTTTTTTTTTTATTTATTTATTTGACAGAGAGAAACACAGCTAGAGAGGGAACACAAGCAGAGGGACTGAAAGAGGGAGAAGCAGGCTTCCCATGGAGCAGGAAGCCTGATGTGGGGCTCGATCCCAGGTCGACAGGATCATGACCTGAGCCGAAAGCAGTCACTTAACCAACTGAGCCACCCAGGCACCCCTGTTTTGTTTTGTTTTGTTTTGTTTTGTTTTGTTTTGTTTTGTTTTGTTTTTTAAAGCTAAACATCAGCAGTCTCTCCAGCTATTTCTTATATCACATGATTAAAAATTTTTTTAACGGGGAAGACTCTGGGTTTATCAACACCATCTTTAAATTTGCACATAGAATGAAAATAACTCCCCAAATGTAACCCAAACCATGTGAAATAGAATCTCTTCATCTGGATGCCGTGTTTCACTAATGGTACATGTGCTTGCATTAGCTTTTTTTGTAGTGACTACAGCAAAATGCTGACTAAATTGTCATCAACGAGAAGGGCCTGGTCTTTTCCATAGGAACCCCTATTTGGACACACTGCCCCTTTCCTGGGCATGCATGCTTGTTTCTGTACCAGAGCTTCACATTTACTTTTGCTACAGTTTATCTTGTTGGTTTCAACCTAATTCTTCCAGACTGCAGTGAATTTTTTAATCATAGAGATCTCTTCTGTTAACTATTCTTTTAATCTTCATGTCAGTTCTCAATTTAGTTAACATGTTGCTAAGCCTACTAAATAGATGTCTGGAAAATACAAAACTATTTCACAGCCATGCTAAATTATTCGAGAAATATAATTTGCCCATGGGAAAAAAAAGTCACATTACTATGGGTAATTCTCTCTGGTGTTTTCTAGCAACATTTTAAAAAAATTCTATTTGTTTATTTGAGAGAGAAACACAGCTAGAGAGGGAACACAAGCAGGGGGAATGAGAGAGGGAGAAGCAGGCTTCCCACTGAGCAGGGAGCCCAATGCAGGGCTCAGTCCCAGGACTCCAGGACCATGACTGGAGCCAAAGGCAGACTCTTAATGAGCCACCCAGGAGCCCCCTCCAGTGTTTTCTAAATTATCTGTAGTAAGCATGAACTATTTTTAAAATAAGAATAAAAGCTTTTTAAAAAAAAGACATATCCCATTACTTTTTCAAAGGTATGCCTTCACATTTTCATCTAAAAAGTTGATGAGTGTTAAAGAACATAGATAATGATAGAACCCTGTTGCATTCAATTATAGATTTCCCTCCAGGCAGATTCGGGGCTGATTTATTATCAGGGATATTAAATTAATCTAGCTCTCCCTGGGCAATGGTAACATATGCATAGTTTATTTTTCTTAAGATTTTATTTATTTATTTATTTATTTATTTATTTATTTGACACAGAGACAGAGAGAGAGAGAGAGAGAGAGAGAGAGAGAGACTGATTCAGCACAAGTGGGGGAATGGCAGAGGGAGAGGCAGAAGCAGGGAGCCCTATATGGGGCTGCTCAGGACCCTGGGATCATGACCTGAGCCAAAGGAAGATGTTTAACCAACTGAGCCACCCAGGTGCCCCATATGCATAGTTTATTTGTACGGCATGCTAACAACATAATAATCCAGAAGAAGGCAGGCCTTTGATTCTAAGTCCTATTTGTTACATTCTCAAAATATGATATTGTCTGGTGGAATTTCTCCTCCTACTTCCTGGTTTAAAAGTGCTTTTATCAAGAATTCCTAGAAATAATTATTAACTTTTTCAGTCCATCAAGGAGAAAAAAAATAATGTTCTCTTCTGTGATAATGCGTTCTTAAAAAGCTAAACAAAAGAATTGAGAATCAAAAATTTGAAACTTGAAATAAAACAAATACTCAAAGGACCAAGAATACATTTCTGAGTGTGGGAAAGCATTTGCCTTTGAGAAAAGTTTAGAATCAAAAAACCATTTTTCTGGGTGTGGGCAGATACTCGGCCTTATTCAGAGAGAAGGCTACATGATGTAATTGTTTTGATACAGTATACACACAGAACACATTGACCTTGGGAAGTTCAATTTTATTTGAATTTTTATCTATCTCTTTATTTCCCTGAAGACCAGACATTTGAATCTGGTTCTTTTTTTGTAAAATTATCTTAAGACTTAATCTGTGTGTTTTTTTTCTAAGACTTGCTAGTAAAACCTGCAAAAATCAGGGGTCATCCCCTTAATAATATGGTCCTCTTTTCTCCAGCACGCAGGTCACTCACTCATTTTAGGGCAAGAGCTGAGGGAGAGCAGGATGAGTGAGGTTGTTGCACAGGCTGGGGTCAGGAAAGACGAGGAGGACTAAGAAAAGAAGGACTTTGGTTAATAAAACACAGTAATGGGTATCTAACCAGTCTTCCTTGGAAAGAATGCATGTGGTCTTGATAAATACATTTCTTGCATCATATCAGGTCTCATATCAATGACACTCATTGACTTTGACTGAAACCTAAGAGAGAAACTGCCACTCTGGGTTTCACCAATTAAGGCAGAAGTTTGAGAAAGTCCTGGGGCATGCGCAGTCCCTGTCTCTTCAGGCGTGGCTTCACATGCACTTACTGAACTCCTGCGGAGCCTCCAAGCACTAGGGATTCAGTAATTAATGAAATGTAAGTCTTGCTCTCAAACAGTTCAGTCAAGAAGGAGATAGATACACTAAAACAGATGGACTTGGAGGTGAACCAATAAATGCCCGCAGTATTTTATGATCACAAAATGGGAAAGCCTAATCCAGCCCAGAGAGATTCCAGAGGCAATAATACCCTCTAAGCCCAGATAATTCACTTCTCAGAGCAACAAGCTCATCCCTGCCTCCCTAGAGTCTAGCTCCGAGCCTAGCCCATAGTAAGTGCTTATTAGTAAACAACTACTGGATTGAACTGAGTGTATTTTATTGACATAAGAAGTTTTTTTTATAAGATTTTATTTATTTATTTGACAGAGAGAGAGATCACAAATAGGCAGAGAGAAAGAGGGGAAGCAGGCTCCCCGCTGAGCAGAGAGTCCAATGTGGGACTTGATCCCAGGACCCTGAGATCATGACCTGAGCTGAAGGCAGAGGCTTAATCCTCCGAGCCACCCAGGTGTCCCGACATAAAAAGCTTTATGCAAGACCAGAGGGCTGATTTAAAATGAACTGTATATTCCCTTTAATGATTCAGAGGATTGAGGCATATCTTGTTTATTTTTCCCACAGCACGTATCACATCCAATATTGTATATATTAGTATATTTATTGTCTGCCATTCCCCTACTCCCAGAAATGTAGGCTCTTTGAGAAAGGGACTTGTGCTTTCTTTGCCTAGAACTTGGCCTGCATCTAGTAGATAGTCAATAAATATTTGTTATTTGTTGAATCAATGTGGAGTCCAATACTCATTACATTGATGAAACAGACAATTGAAAAGAAAATCCAATGAATCCAATAAATTCATGAGACTCTATATGAGAATTTAGTGCCTAAATTTTCATTGCCTAAGGCAATGGTTCTTAGTCTTTTGAGAATCTCATGGATGCTTCTAATTCCCTCAATAGAAAAATGCACATACACATCAAGTTTTGACATCACTAAATACAGAAAATTATCTGGTTGAGGGGCATATGGGTGGCTCTGTCAGTAAAGCAACTGACTCTTGATTTCGTCTCAGATCATGACCTCAGGGTCACAGTATGGAGCCCTGCATCCGGCTCCACACACAGCAGGAAGTTGGCCTGAGAGTCTCTCTCTCTCTCTCTCTCTCCCTGTCCCTCTGCCCCTCCCCCTGCTCGCATGCTCTCTCTTTCTAAAATAAATAAATCTTAAATATATATATATTTACATATATAATTTATTTGTTTTTTTCCTCCTTCAGACTCCCTTCAATTTTGGTTAGCCAATAAAACATGTTTTAGATCTATCAAGCGTTCAGATATATCATTAATATGTGAAAACTAGGCAACTATTTTAAAATGTATATAAAAAGTTATTTCAAAAAAACCTTTTCTTCAGGGCACCTGGGTGGCTCTGTCAGTTAAACATCTGCCTTCAGCTCAGATGATCTCAGGGTTCTGAGATCATGATCTGAGCCCTGCTCAGTAAGGAGCCTGCTTCTCCCTTTCCCTGCCCTCCCCCCACCTGCCACTCATGCTCTTTCTCTCAAATAAATTTTAAAAAAATCTTAAAAACAAAATATCTTTTTTTCTACATATTAGAGTATGAAACAGACCACGTTTTATTCAAATAAAACCCACTAACTTTTAGAAATAGTTATCCAAAAGTATTGCAATGTGAAAAACCTCTGGAGTTATAAAGAATTTCTCACATTAGTAGGCAGTCTCTAAAATATCTCCCAAAAGATCCCTGCCTCCTGCTGTTCCCATGTTTTGTGCCATTTCCTCTGTTAGAGTTTGACTAAACCTAGTGACCTGCTTCTGAAGAATAGAATATGGCAAAAGCGATGTGATGTCACTTCCGAAATTAGGTTATAAAAGACTGACTTCCATTTTGCTCCTATTCTCTCTCTGGATCTCTTGCTTGCCTGTTCCGATGAAGCAAGCTGTTCTGATGGCTGTACCCTCTGGAAGGCCTGAAAGAGCAACACTGGCCCAGCAGGAACTGAATCCTGCCAATATCAGTGAGCCAGACTCTGATTCTCCTGGGGCTGTCGAACCTAGAAATGAAAGCAGCCCTGGTGTCACCTGGACCACACGCTTGTGAAAGGCCCGCAGCCAGGGCACCCAGCAAAGCTGCCTCTGGATTCCCAACCCACAGAAACTGTGAGATAAAAATGCTGTTATTTTAGCCACTGTTCTGTGGCAATTTCTTATATATTTGTAGATAACAAATACATCAAGAACTACCTTATCTACTGCCAGGAACACACTGATGTCATAATTTTTTTTTTTTTAAGAGAGAGACAATGCACTCTTATGAACATGGGGGAGGGGTAGAGGGAGAGGGAGAGAGAGAATCTCAGGCAGATTCCACACCAAGGGCAAAGCCTGACCCGGGGTTGATAGCATGACTCTGAGATGATGATCTGAGCTGAAATCAAGAGTTGGATGCATCACTGACTGAGCCACCCAGGCGACCCTCCTCTGTGTTTGATATAGATTTCAAAGTGGCTAATTCTAGAAAATTTGTAAAACATTATCTCCTCAGAGTTGTGGGGGGCATATGAAAAAGTGAAATCTTTAAGTACCAGAGAGCTAATAATTAGTAGTGTGGCTCTCTTTCTGCCACCCTTTAGTTGTTCAGAAACTACTGTAAAGCTTCAGCTATATAGAGCTTTGTTCTTATGCCCTTTTACTTTTTCTTTGTGCAGATTTACTTATAAAGAACATATATAGATTGGAGAAAGATATTATGAATAAAAAAACTATTTTAGCCCCATGGGACAGATTTAGTGTCTCTTGAGCATATGCCGTCAGAAGAATTGCAAGAAAAGTGATAGAAAACAAAGTGTAGGTCGTTTAAAATCTCTATTAAGTAATATATTTTCTATACTAATATATCAGTTTCTCTGTAGACAAGGAAAACAAGTCCAAGTATGAATCAAAGTATGAGTCTCTGGGACTTGACCTATAAAATGTTTGAACATTTATTCTCTGACACACCTAGAGCAGGGTCTGAAGTTCACTCCAAAGATCTCGAGAGCATTTTGATATACTCCTTTTAACACAGTAATTTTTATATTTTTGCTCTAACTTTGCCTGTGTTTTTCAATGTTTCCTCCCTTTTTGCTCAGCATGGTCTTGTCATTCTTGGTCCTTATTTTTTTCCATTGCCTCAAGAGTGGTTTTGTAAAGCATGAAGAAAGAAAAGGAAAAGGCCGAAGACTGTGGGAGGTTATTCCTCTCTGTATAGTTCTGGCTTACCTGATAAAACTTAATTCCTGCCTGGCCCTTATGCACCATCACAGTCAGGCTATGGGGGAGGTGTGGGGTAGGGGTGGCAGGGAGGTGTGTATAATGGGCTCAGGTCTCTCCAAAGCCTATTCTAACTGCTGGACAGGCAGCCTCCACAGTGGAAGGTGAGGAAGAATCCACGTTTGAAACTCAATTAGCCACAGTAGATAAACACGCTTTGGGGGTGGAGATGAGGGTAGGGGAGGTGGAGGACCAGCAACTGACTATTTTCTCCAATAGTTTTTGCCTATGATTCTAGCAAAGGATATTTATCTCCAAATCTGAAAGCAAGCAATTACATGTAAATTTCCTGCATCAATATTAATTCTACTCTAACTGGGAAATCTTGAATGATTACATGGATTTGTGTGGAAAACCAGTACTTAGAAAGACTGGTTATTTTAAAACCCCAGAATGACTTAATAACTTTCCTACCAAATCCATACACTGTTTATTCCCCACCCAAAGATTCCCAGTTTCCCTTCAGAATCTGGATCATATGTTCAGAAAAAATGGTTTGGTCATGCTGTTTCCACTGTGGCAAGATTTATTTTACTCTCCTCCAGCCTACATGCTTTCTCCTGGGTCTCTTCATCTGTCATGAATGAATCTCTTGTATAACTTCCCTGAATACAACCTTTCATATACATATTCTCCTTCTCCCATAAACCAGAGCATCTGGATCTCAGCCATTGCATTAGGAGCTTCAGCTTGGAGCTAGATTTGAAATGCCAAGTTTCTGGTGATGTTACAGATTGAGTGTTAGTGCCTAATGCCGGCTTAGCTGTCTTTCTGGCAGGTCACTGGGTGCTAACCACTAGATGTAGTCCATGGATTCCAGATTAACAAGGTCAATGTACTTTGAGTTGATCTCCAAAACAAAAATATTCTCTATTAGAATTTCACTTAAGTAAAGCAACTGCTTTTAATCAGGCTAACTCTTCATGTATGTGGTTTTTTTTGTTCATTTTTTAAAATAATATTTGTTTGAGATATGAAGGCTATTTAATATGGTGTCAGAAACTAATGGCAATTTTAAAGCAGTGACTAGCTATTCCTTCCAAGGAGAAAGTAAAGTGGCTTTTTTTTTATTATTATTAAATTTTATTTATTTGACAGAGAGAAACACAGCCAGAGAGGTAACACAAGCAGGGGGAGTGAGAGAGGGAGAAGCAGGCTTCCCGCCTAGCAGGGAGCCTGATGTGGGACTCGATCCGGGGTCTCCGGGATCATGACCTGAGCCGAAGGCAGTCGCTTAACCAACTGAGTCACCCAGGCACCCTTAAGTGGCTTTTTGAAACATTATCTTTTTGTGATTAAAAACCTGACTTGGAGATAAATCATATTTAATGTTTATTTTCTCTAATTATAACATCAACATTTTCAAAATATGTAGCAGATACTGAGAAGTAAAAAGCCATATAATGTCACAATTTAGAGAATTCCTGTTAACATCTGAAAATCAATGATTTATTAATTAAATTACATGATAATCTGTAGGTGACTCAGGGTTAAATGACAAATTTTATTATATATTGTTATGAAAAAGGGTTGCATTTCTAGAAAGTTTTTTAGCTTTAATTTTTTAAGTTTAGATTTTTTTTTTTTGGTTTGTTTTTAGTCTGGCTTTTTCAAAGTAAGCAAAGTAGGGTGGATCTGCACAGGTGTTTGGCAGAGTAAGGTATTATGAAACTTACCCTCCCTGTCTCAGGGTGCATTATGTTGTTGGCTCTAGTACCTACTGGCAAACAGTGAGAGATTTTAATGCATCCATACTGCAGAAAGGTAATGAGGTAGAATGCCAAATCATCATCTCTAATTACCTTTGGAGCAAAAGAAAAAAAAATTGAGGTTCCTAAAATTTTACAGCATATTGCTTTAATTATATAAACCCCCCTGGGAATGTTATGAGTTTTTAAGTTTTTTTTCTGAATATGAAAGTAATATATACCCTTTATACAAATTTCAAACACTACAAAACTATAAAATGAAACAAACCGTCAGTAACTTTGGAGCATACGTTTTCAAATTAAATAATTCTTAAAAAAAAAAAGAAGGAATTCTCTGTCCAGTCAGTATTTAGTGTCCATTACTGGTTTTAATATGGTATTCCTACTATAGCTAAATCAGTATATGGTTCTAATAAACCCAATGCCTTTGGTTTCTAATATACAATTTCTTTTACTATTCTTTATTAACGGTCTGTGAAGCTAGCCTAATTGAATAATCTCCTATTTAAGATGGTTAAGATATTGCAGAATGATGTATTATGGCTAATTTAATGTTCTGGCTGAGCACTAGCATGGATTTTCCTAGGAATTGCCATTTTTCAAAGTATTAGAAGAAAATATACCACATTAAAGCATATTGAGAATAATTTAGAAGGCATTTGGAAATCTCTTCGTATTCAGAATCATCAGCGACTCCAAAATCAGATACACCAAAGATGTAGTAAGGGATAGGGCCTGAATGCAAACTGAATTATGAAATACCCTCTAAATTGCTTTTCTGGAATAAATTTTTCTCAACTTTTTACTTATGCATATTTTACGTTGGTGCGGATAATTTGTCTATGTCGAGTGTACCACTCACTGCATATTTCAGATGAACTAATGATATATATATAAGAAAACTGATGGGAATACATGTAAATATATCTCTTCACTCCTATGTGGCAGATGGTGTTTTCCAAATGGCTGCAGCACATCTCCCATCACAAAAGCTCTTCTTACGTGTGACTTTGGCACTCTTCTTTGGTTTTTGTGACTGTTTGGAGCGAGAGACTACGGGATGCTATGTGACTTTCAAGGCCAGGTCATCAAAAAGGAAAAGCGTTTTCTATCTTGTTTTCTGAAATACTTGTTCTGGAAGCCTTCAGGGTCCACGTAAGCCACTTCACTGTCCTGAGGGGGCCATGCTGTATGTGAGGACCTCAAACCAGGCTACAGGGAGAGACCTTACATAGAAAGCTTGACACTACATAAAAAGGGAGGAAGAGAAGGAAAGAGGTGCTTCCACAGCCCCCAGCCACTCCAAGGATCCCTTTCCCAGTCCCAGCTCCTACTTAACTGCAAGCACAGGAGAGATTCTGAGCCAGCACCAACCAGCTACGCCCTTCTCAAATTCTGATCACACAGAATCCATGAGAGATGACAAAATGGTTATTATCATTTTATGCTACCAATTTTAGAGTGACATGTTACATACCAATCCCCTACTAGAATACCCTACAAGCTTTTTCAAGTTTTTAGTAATGTAATTTCTTTGCTTCTTGTAGAACCTGAAGAGCTCTATCACTCCTCCATCTAAGAAAGATGTTTGGACTGGTACAGGTACATACCAATCCCCTACTAGAATACCCTACAAGCTTTTTCAAGTTTTTAGTAATGTAATTTCTTTGCTTCTTGTAGAACCTGAAGAGCTCTATCACTCCTCCATCTAAGAAAGATGTTTGGACTGGTACAGGTACAAGGGGCGGTCACGTGGCCAGCTTCACATGCAGACAGTTAATCTAGATGGACAAATGATGGATTATGGAAGTTATACTGTGATACTCTCTGGGAAAAACAAAACAAACTTCAAAAACTTCTGTGGATTCAGCTGTATTTTCAAGCCTCTTCATCTCCAAATTTAAAAACATGAAATCTAAACAAAATAGGCAATTGCAAATAATATTTATTTAGTTATGAGAATAAAAAATATGAAGAATCCAGTGCATTAGTTAATATTCCAGGATTAGTATTAACACCCATCGAGTCTCAATTCTGCCAAAACATCTATTTGCTGAAATTCTAAGTAAAAATCATATTCACAGGACACTTAATTTCTTCTAGTGATGTTTACTTTTTAAAAGTTCAAGCTAAGTGTACAGTGTGCTGATTTCTTTATCTTGTTTGCTTTCATTTGAGAAATACTTACATAGTGTTAGTGCTCGTGAGGACAAATCACCTGAGGAGACAGAGGTGGCAAGTAAGATAACAAGGGCACACAAGCCAGAAATGGAGAAGCCAGACTAGGAGCCTAGGAAGTCTGATTCTAGAGTCTATATGTCATTCCAAACTACTACTTTTTTTCTTTTTTCTATTTCTTTTTTTAGAGAAAGAGAAAGAGTATGTGGGCACATGCGTGCACCTTGCTCAATCCCAGGACCCTGAGATTATGACCTGGGCTGAATCCAAGAGTTGAATGCCCAAGCCACTGGCTCACCCAGGGGCCCCCGAATTACTACTTTAACACCTCTTTGATGGGTGCATTGGCTATTACTTGTATAATTACTTGTGTTTTTCCTTTCATAATTGATGGAATATTTTTTTAAGATTTTATTTATCTATTAGAGAGAGAGCACTCATGCTAAAGCAGGAGGAGCCACAGAGGGAGAGGGAGAAACAGACTTCCCACTGAGTAGGGAGCTCTATGTGGGGCTCAATCTCAGGACTCTGAAATCATGACCTGAGCTAAAGGCAGATGCTTAACTGACTGAGCCACCCAGATGCCTCAACTGATGGAATATTTCTGGAAATAACCCACTGGGAACAAATCTGCTATATACATGTGACCAAAGCCTTGCTGATATTATCTGTAGCTACATCTGAAGAAATACCTCTATCATTCAGAAATATTCTCAAGCACTTAAATAAAAAGCATCCTGAGTAATATGAAGAAATACACTTGAAAAAACATTATAAATATTTAAAACTAGTCTTTATGTTACTGATTACTGAAGTGCCCACTAATTTCTTTCACACTTCAATGTTTTATAATTACCAACTTCTTTACATGTATATTAGCTGTTTCTCCTCATAAGTCTGTCTCTATATACCAGTGCCTAGCCTGAGGCTTAACATATTAAGTGTCCAATAAACATTTTGAATAAATTAAGGGACAGATGACTATGTGAGGGAATATCACAAAAGTGTGGATAGTTATATTTGACCTTCTTCAATCACATAAAACATTGATTTAACCCAAAGACACTGGATTAGATTTGTGCTAATTTGGTAGCCACTGGCCACACATAGCTATTAAGCACTTGAAATGTGGTCAGCACAAATGAGACCCTCAGTTCAATGTTCAAAAACATACCAATGTCTAACAGTTACACGAAAAGATGTAACATTAATCATTACAGAAATGTAAATCAAACCATAATGAGATAGTACCTTATACCTGTTAGAATGGCTATTATCAAAAAGACTAGAAATAACAAGTGTTGGCAAGGATGTGGAGAAAACGGAACCCTCATACACTGCTGGTGGGAATGTAAATTGGTGCAGCCAGTGTGGAAAATGGTATAGAGGTTCCTCAAAAAATTAGAAGTAGAGCTATCATGGGACACCTGGGTGGCTCAGTTATTAAGCATCTGCCTTCAGCTTAGGTCATGACCCAGAACTCCCAGGATCAAGTCCCACATCGGGCTCCCTGTTCCACAGGAAGCCTGCTTCTCACTCTCTCACTCCCCCTGCTTGTGTTCCCTCTCTAGCTGTGTTTCTCTTTGTCAAATAAAGTAATAAAATCTTAAGAAAAAAAATAGAGCTACCATGATTCAGCAATTCTATTTCTGGATAGTTAGTCAAAGAAAATGAAACACTAAGTTGAAAAGATGTGTGCATCCATAGGTTCACTGTAGCATTACTTACAATAGTTAAGATATGGAGACAACCTGTCTCCACTGATGGATGAATGGGAAAAGAGAATGTGGTACTTTTGTGTAAATAAATACACATACAATGAAATATTATTCAGCCATAAAAAAGAATGAAATCTTGCCATCTGCAGCAACATGGAGGGCCCGTGAGAGCATTATGGTAAGTGAAATAAGTCAGACAGAGAAAGACAAATACCATATGATCTCTTTCATCTGCAGAACCATCAATCAATCAAACCAATCTTATAGATGTAAATTTGTGGCTGCCAGAGATGGGGGAGTGTGTGTGTGTGTGTGTGTGTGTGTGTGTGTGTGTAATGGGTGAACTGTTTTTCTTCTTTTTTTTAGTTTAAATAAATTTAATTAAAAAAAAGAAATCACACCAACAAATGGCAGAGTTGCTATACGAAAAAAGTACTTGGAAGGAATGGTATAGATTCATTTATGAATGGGAATTGGTTTTTCTCTAGGTTAAATGGTAAAAATTGTTTTTTTCTCTAGGTTAAATGGTAAAAAAAAACAGATTTAGAAAGTACTAAAATTTTAGTTCAGTGAAATCAAATTACAAAAATCATTGAACTGGATCTTTTTCATAATGATTATACTTTTAGGATTAAATAATACAATACATGCTATTCATGAATGGGTACTTTATTGACAGCAGATATAATTCTACAGGGTGCTAAAACACTACACAATCATACGATCCAAGTGAACATTAGAGAACAACCTCAACCACATTTATGTCATTCTAGCGGAATACAGAAAACATGAATTTTTAAAAAAGGCTTATTTATTTAAATAACATCTGCACCCAACATGGGCCTCCAACTCAAGATCCTGAGATTAAAAGTCACACATTCCTCTGAATGAGCCAGTCAGGTGCCCTGAAAACGTGAATTTTTCAAGAATTATTTGAAGACCAAGAACTATTTGAAAGGCTGTTACATCAGTAATTGCAACAATGAAGTTTCTATCGCCAATTCTGACCACTCATTAGTAATTTCCAGATAAATATTTTTCCAAAGAGAACATGATCTCTTCCTTTTATGCCTTAGGACTTAAAGGAGACCGTCAAATAAAATTGCACATGTGAAAGAAGTGTGTGTATAAATAAACAGTTGTGAAATAAGTTAGAAAGTTTGCTTATGTAGAGCTTGGGAACATAGGAGTGTTGGGTTATGCAGAAAAGACCAAAAAATATTAAATCATCACTGTTAGAGAGTTGACATGTTAGTGGTGGTAGCAGCAAGATGACAAATAATAAGTGAATTTCATTTTATATTTAAATGTAAAAAAGTTACATGGATAAAAATTAAGGAAGGGAGAATGATAGAAAGTAAAGAGGGTTGGAGAAGGATTGATAGTAATTGCTATATTATGTGGGATGATTGGTGAAGGCCCAAACAACATTTAGGCAAAGACTTGAAGGGAATGAAGGAGCCAAGTAGAGATCTGGGTGAAGAGTGTTCCAGTTAGAATAGCAAGAGTAAAGGCCCTGAGCCAGGTGTGTGCTTATCTTGTTTGGGGGGTCAGTGTCATTGGAATAGAGCAAGAGAGGAGAGGAAATGTAACAAGGCCACAGAGATAGGGGACTGGGACAGATCATGGGGGTTCTTGTAGGTCATTTAATAAATTTGCTTCTTAGCATGAGTGGAGTATCATTGGAAAATTTTGAGCAGAGCACTTGTTTATAAATAGGTCTTGTTTTTTGGTTTAGTAGAGAAAATCTGAACTATATTTTACATTTTGAAATATTCCTGGGGTTTCTTTTTTAATGCATAGGTTGTATGATGTCCTTTATGTAGTGAGATGAAAACAATTGTTCTTTAAAACCAAATGTGATCATAGTTGACTTTGCTTTCTAAAGCAAGTTATATAGTTCACATTTGTTGGAAACCAAATCCTTATATTGCTCATCCATTTTCAGAAGGAATATAGAGAAGAGAATTCTACTCATGGAATACTGAACTGGAATTTGTCTGATATTTTATTCAGAAACATTTTATTTTTAAAAATTGCCGAGAAGGGGCACCCGGATAGCTCAGTCGATTACGCATCTGACTTGACTTGAGTCATGATCTTGGGGTCCTGGGACTCCGTGCCTGCTGTGGAGTCTGCTTATCCCTCTTATCCCTCTGCCCCTGCCCCCCGAGTTGTGTTCCTTTTCTCTCTGTCTCTCGCTCTCAAATAAGTGAAGTCTTAAAAAAAAGAACTGCAGGGAATTACTCTTTGATTCTTTGTATATTTCAGCCATTTTGTGTTAAAGGGGCATTAATAGAATACCCTGGAAGCATTTGTTGTATTATTAATACGACAAAATGCAATCTGATTTCTAAATCTTTGGCTTGCATATGAACTTTAGGAAGCACAATGTATTCATATGGAAATTGAACAAACAAGTAGATAGTATTAATGATTGACCTTAAGTAAATAGTCCTAACATATTTTTCAAATAGGAAAAAATAAATTTTGTTTGGTTTCAATTAAAATATAAAATGTATATTCAATTTAGTCACTGGAAGCTTTTAAGTATGTTTGCAGCAACTTTGGTATTTGTATCTATTATTTCAACTGTAAATTTCATAAAATCTGAATGCAGAACAAGTATTTCTAATATAAATCCAAATTGGCATTTGTTATAAGTGTAAAGTATACTAGATTACAAAGACAGTACAAAAAAAGTAAAACATCTCATTAATAATTTTTATATTTATAACATTGACATAATATTTTTGATATATTAGGTTAAATAAAACATACTAAAATATATTTCACCTGTCTTTTTTTAAAAGATTTTATTTATTTATTTTCGAGAGCTTGAAAGAGAGAGCACAAGAAGGGGGAGGTGGAGAGGAAGAGGGAGAAGCCAACTCCACATTGAGCAGGGAGACTGATGCAGGGCTCTATCCCAGGACTGTGGAATCATGACCTGAGCTGAAGGCAGACACTTAACCAACTGAGCCACCTAGGCACCACTCTCTTTAGCTTAAAAAAAAAAAAAAAAAGATTTATTTTAGGGACATAGGGGCAGAGGGAGAGGGAGACAGAGTCCCAAGCAGACTCCATACTGAGTGCATAACCAGACTTGGGGCTTGATCCCAAAATGCCTGAGATCATGACCTGAGATGAAACCAAGAGTTGGGCGCTTAAATGACTACACCAGCCAGGTGCCCTGTTTCTTTTTACTTTTTTAAAATATGACACTCTGTAAAATTTTAAATTATATATGTGGTTCACATTATGTTTCTATTGGACAGCATTGCTCTGTACTAGTGGTTCCCAAATGTGGTAACTTGACCATCAGCATCAGCATCACCTGGGAACTTGCTAGAAAGCAAATTATAGACCTTACCTCAGACTTACTGAATCAAAGATTCTGGGGATGGGGCCCTGCTTTAACAAACCCTCCAACTGATTTTTAGGGTTGAAAAAGGTTGAGAACCATTATTTTAGGCCAGTGGTTCTCAACTTTGGCTGCAAACTAGAATCATCTAGGGAGCCTGGGGCAAAAGGTCCTAGTGCTAAAGCTATAACCCAGAACAATTAAATCAACTTTTTGGCCCAGTCAAGAGTGTTTTTAAGCTCTCTAGGTGATTATAAAATGGGATAAAGATTGAAAACTACTGGTCTAGATCCATGATATTCAAATTGTGCTTTTTCGATGGCATGCAGCTCATAGGCCCCACTTTCCTTCCGGCTTCTCACAACGCAGTACCATAGGCACCTGTGTGCCCATGGAGATGCGGGGCATGGATGAGCAGGAGACTTACCAGGTATCAGAACTGTATCCAATCTATTTACCTATATGTGCCCATTATGCCTGTTACATTAACTGTGAACACAGCTATGCCTTTTTGGTTTAACATTGCTGGGCTCTCACCAGATTCAAGGGAAGGTGAACCTGGAATTAGCAGAAAATATTAAAGCTTTGATAGAACAGGAGTGATGAATGGTATTCCTTTTAACATTATTATTTGGGGAGGACCTTCTCAGGACACAGCTTTCTTTTTATGCTCTAGCATATAGCAGAATCTGGAAGGTATCATTGCACTCACTGAATTCCCCTGTGGGCTTTCATTCCATGGAGTCCTATGAAAGGCTAACCGATATTTTTATTCTTAGTGCCATGGAGATTACCACTGTTTGGTTTCCATAGTGGTTGGTTCTCTTACTGCTGTAAAGTAAAAAATTTGGTAAATTAATCAATGTAACCTTAAAAACTTATGGAGCCATGATGCATGGCTCATGTCACCAGGAAATGATGGCTATCAAGCAGTTCATTGATAAACTTTGTCAACCTTAAAAACAAGATAGTTATTTAACCAGCAAAAAAATGAATTTATTCAGAAATAGCTGAGGAATTGCAATTTGGGACTGCAAATTATGCAAACCATAGGCAAGTCCCAAGAAGGAAGGAAAAAAAGAGTATCCCTATATAGAGGAAAGAAGGACGTTGGGAGGGACTACTTTGAACAAAAGTTTACCTGAGGAGAGGGAGAATTTGAGGTTGTGAGGGCATCTCATTGGCTAAGGTCATGTGGTTTCTCACTGCTGGGTTGTTGCTGGGCCAGGAGAATCCTCTGTCTTCCTGCTGAGACATGCTAAATGAGCTGCTGGGAGCGCTGCTGAGAACCCTCCCTTCGTTGTCTCCCTCCATTTCAACTGTGTAAAAGGTACACCTGCGTCATTTTGGCAGCGTATAAACCTTTCAGGGGCCCCACCTCGAAACTGCTGATGTTCGTAGTATTAAAATGTTTTGTAAGTACACTCCAATGATACAGACCAAATGTCTCCTCACGGGAAATATATCTTTTTAAGTTTCTATACAAGTCCTGTTAATATGATCCAGAATATACTACTGTTAAAATAAGTGAAACAGCTGACGTCTTTTTCAAATGGGCTTCAGCAAAATAAAATACTGCAACTAAATTATGTCACTGGAAAATTAATAACCCACTTAATAAAGATTTGTTCAGGTACAGGTGAGCAGTTAAGATATAAATGATTTATACATGCTGTGACTTAGTGTATGGATTTATTCCAGAATCAGTCACCATGCAGTCTGCATATGCATACAAATACATAATGATTGTAATACACAGTAAGAATGTGGTTTTATTACATTATCCCTAATGGGAATAATGCTTTCAACCGTTAAAAGAGTAATATCACTTTCCTTAGTTAAAAAAAGAAAACCCAACAGCTCTATAGGGCTCCAGACATTCTGGGGCTTTTGCACAAACTTTGCAAAAATTCTTTGCTTAAAGAATAATATAAGGGTACATCTTTTTAAAACATTCTAATGAAATGTCTCCTACACTCATTCACCTATGATACTCAAATACCAGTAACTTCAAGCTTGGTTCATCGGGGACTCCTTAGAGCCAGGTATAAAGCCTAGTGAAGGAAACCAGGATAGGTCACCCCAAAATAAATGTTTTGGGAAGAGGAAGTGGGAAACAAACCTGTTAGTATCTTCCCATATTTTACCTTTCGAGTTTGCTGCCTTTGAAAACCTAAAACTGCTTTCCTTTGCGCTGTACTATTCTTTGCTAAAGATGCCATATACATACAATTTTAAGCTGTTGCTTGGAGTTACTCTTTGTTTTCGGTTTCTTGGGTGTGATGTGCACTGCAGGCATTAACAAACGTTTCCTTTTGTTAATGTCCTCTTGTTAAAGAGTGCCACCTGCAAACCTAAGATGGGCAGAGATGGAGTTTAGCCTCCCCCCAATCAGCACTCATTCCAGCCGTATCCTCATCGCAGAATGCAGGCAAAAAGTCAACTCTTCTCTTGGTTGGCAGTTACCCTGGTGCTGGCCATCTCAAGGATGCAGCTGCCTACATGAAATTCTCAAATTTTGGGGTCAGCTCTCCTGGTGGACTTTCTTCTCTCTAATAGGCTGAACAATGGAATTCTCAAATTAAAATCCCAGAAGGTCAAAGGGCTTCTCTTCATGCATCAACACATCAAGAATGAGGCATCTCAAGGCATTCAACTTAAAAATCACTTATTTTACATAGCAGTAACATGCTTTTTAACATAAGGATCATTTACTTGATATCATGTAGCTACCTCTTTCTATCAGAGTATCTTTTTCCTCATGAAAGTAAAACATTTCCAATGTCCATCTTGAAACTTAGTGTTTGTAGTGTTGAACTGTTTTTGCAAATATACACCAATGATGCAGACTAATCCTTCCTTGTGGAAACTTTATGCTCTTTTAAGTTTACCATGAAAGTAAAACACTTAAATGCTGTATGTGCTATATCTCCTGATTTTTTTTGTATTTAATGACATTAGATCAGAGTACAACTATAATCCTATTTTAATGACTAGAGTTTGTTGTGCATCAAATTGGACAAGAAAAATTTATTTTGACTTCAAGTACTCTCACCTGTGTAACAGAAACTTACAGGTTCTAATCCTTTAGCTTGTGAATCTTACCCATTCTTAACATTACCAATTATGAGACGAGTGACTGCACAACTGTAGTTTCATAAAAGAAAAATTAAAACAAGTTTTTTTTTCCTCTTTCCTGAAATTTTGGGTTTGTTTTGTTTTTACATGAAAACCCAACCTTACATGGTGCATGGATGGCTCAGTTGGTTAAGCAACTGCCTTTGGCTCAGGTCATGATCCCAGAGTGCCGGGATCGAGTCCCCCAGCTCCTTTGGGAGCCTGTTTCTCCCTCTGGCCTTCTCCCCATCTCATGCTCTATCTTTCTCTCTCAAATAAATAGAAAAAAATAAGATAAAAAAATAAAACCTAACCCTACAAACAGGTAAAAAGGACTGAAAGTTTTTACTGTGTATTACAAATACTGGATAGTATTTGCATGGAAAATGAGCTGCTTCCCAGGTCTCTAAGAACTACACAGGAATATACGAAGTGGCTCCCCCATTTAGGCCTCATATGGTTAGCATTCAAGATGACTGGACTTCCTTTCATAAATTCACATCTCCTGTATGTTTACTTATCTTTACTTGCACTGCCAGGATCTTGTAATTCCTTCGTAGTGGTGGTGTGGGGAAGAGCCCACATACTTTTTGGGCTTCTCTCTGTATGTATGTCAGCTTTCCTTTCTGTACATTATACATCAAAGAAACAGGAATAGACAGGTAACATAGCTAAACTTCTATAGGAGGAGCATTATAATACGTTTCTGGTGTACTGACATTTTTGTTTCTTCAGCTTCTTATGTTTGCTTACTTGGCCTGTAATTAAACTGTTTCTGATAAAGCTGTTTCTGTTTCTGATAACACTCTCTAATTGTTAACATGCCTCAGTTAACTCCCCTTCTTCTCAGCTATTCCAGGTCCAGTTAACTATGTATGGATTGTAGCATTCAAGGTGAAAAGGGTTGCTTAAATTCAAGGAATGTTTTTAAAGAACTCTGATGCCAATTAAATGTTCCCCGTTTTTAAAATGTTCTCCCTTTAAACAAATTATTCTAGGGAATTCAAAGAATAGGTCTAAGGAAGCTTCTGGATATAAGTGTGGCCCAAAAATACAATTGCGGCAATCTTTCTGATAATGTATCATAAAATATTAGATGTGTGTCTAGTTTATGGATATATAAAATGAACCCCTTATCAATCCTAATCCTATCTTTTGTACCACCATGAGGTAGAAATGAATAGGTCAGAAACTAGTGATCCTACTTACCTGGAAAAGAAACTGGGGCACAGAAAGCTTTAGCGGTTTTTGCATGTCACAGTCTTTTTGGCTTTGTTCTGACTGCTCCTCCATTCCTTGAAACTTCAAGTCTAACTATCAATAATAACAGAATTCCAGTGCTGGTTAAGATCCTTTATTCTGACCCTCTCCCTTGACCAAAGAAGAAACTGAAGCTCTTAAAGATTGAGTTACCCATTAAGATTCAAAAAGGTTCATCTAACATCCTGGTTTCTGAACTCTCACAAAATTATATACAAGATAAGTTTGACTATTCATTGTGCCCTAACTCATTTGCTATGTAACACACGTTGACTTTTACTATAATTATATTAAAATAAAATTCCCACTGATTATCTAGAGACTCCCTTAGTGTCGTGGACCTACATTCTCCTTTCTCCCACTTCTACTCTGGCCTCTGCTTTCTGGGTCAAGGTTGGTTCTGTCTGGCCCCTAGGTGTGGCCAGCCTCGGCACTGTGGATAGAGAGCTTTGAAGCCCCCTTAACAGGAAAGGACAGAGAGGTCTGAGTCTCAGTCAGTCAGTGGTGGTCTTCTGCAAACAGCCTCTAGTCCTCTTCGTGAGTGCTCCCCTTTCTCAGTCCTGAAGCGGCTTTGTCCGCCTGCACCTCTCGGTTTCGCACCTCCCTAGCTTCCCTGGGGGCTCCCACCGCCTCGGCCAGGGGCGACGGTACTCGCAAGGCCACCCGGGCGCGCGAGGAAACCTGGGCTTGCTACCCGCGTGGGTCTCAGGGGTAAGCATTCCCCGAACAACAGAGGCACGCCCTACGCAGGGACGGGTGAGGACAGTTGTGATCAGAAGCCCTGTGTGTGGAAAGGAGCGACTCTCGCCGCCGCCTCCCCCTCGGGCACCCGGGGCGCCTCCGGAGCCTCACTCTTCTTCCTCCTCCTCACTCGCCGGCGGGGCTGATCTCCCGCCATGACTCAGCGATTCTCTCAGGCTGCCCGGCTGGGGACACCGGCTTCTCGCGGGCTCCTCCCGCCGCGTCCACCCCCTCTCGCCACCCACGCCCGCCCCCGGCCGCCGGCTCTTTCCCAGCGCGGCCGCCGCCGCCGGCACAGTCAGCGCGGGCGCCCCAGCAGCATCTGCCACCGCCTGCGCCACGCGCCGCACGCTCCGGCCCGACCCCGCAGCCCACCCGCGCACCCGCCATGGAGCCCGCAGCCCCCCGCCGCCGCCACACCCAGCAGCGCGGCTACGCCGTGACGCGGAACCCCCACCTCAACAAGGTGAGTCTGCCGGCCCACCTGGCGGCCCAGCGGCCGCTTCGGCTCCGACTCGGGCCCTCCGGAGGGTCGAGGGCTTGGCCTCGCCCCTCTGCACGTTCTCCCGCGACCGCGGCCCTCGGTGCCAGCAGAATGCAGGGGCCGCCCAGTAGGCGCTGTGCCCCACAGTGCGATGGGCGCCGGGTGCTCTTGCACCTCGGCATCCCGTTTTGGGAAAGGAGATGTAACTTGTTTACAGTACTTTTTGGCTTCTCGAGAGCCAAGCCAGAGAATGTAGTATCAGGCTAAGCGGGTGAACTGACAGTTTCGGTGAAGAGAGCAGGTAGGCTGTCAGCTTAGCCTGAGTGTGCCACCCACTTACTGGTTCCACTCCGTGTGGCAATTACTGGAGGCTGCTCTGGAGAGAAGTGGCCCTACTGGTCCACCCTGGGCAGAAATGAGTTCTGAAAGCCTCCGATCACAGTAACAAGCTTGACGTCAAGGCCTCTTGGTTTCTGGAGCGACGGGATGAAGAGGGTAGGAATGCCTGGTGGGTGGCTTCTGCCTTGGGCACTTTGTGTGGCCTGGTACACAACCCTTGCCCTAGACATGGGACTGTGGGTAAAGCCATTCCTGTTTTTTGAATCTGGACTTCTGGAAATTAAAACAACTTCTTCTTTCTTCTTTCTTTTTCTAAGACCTCTTATTAAAACCATACTTCAGTGTAGTTTAAGAACCTTTTTCAGATCCTGGTGACATTTCCCTTTTTTTTCACTGGTAATGTAGTATAAACACCTAATATTTCTCTCAAATGAAAAATACCTGATTTGTAAGTTTGCTTATGTAGATACTAAGCAGTCACACTTATGCTATAACCAGGTTTTGTCTCTAGATTTTTCTTTTTATATAACTGCTTTGATCTATCCTTCTTATTTATGGTATGGAAAATGCCATCAGTCAGCACAGAGATCTGTTTAGTCATTTTGGTCATCTCTTCAGTAGATGCGCTTTTTATTAGAAACTAGACCTCAGCTTTTACCTTCTGGTCACTTTGCTGGTGATTTGTTGATCATTATTGTCTTGAAGACTTGTGATTCCTTTTATTTAATAAATTGTAACTAGTTCGAGTTGTTTTTGATTTCGTGGTGACAGGTAACTTTTACAAATACGTGGTTATTTAATACTTATGGTCATAAAACATTATGAAATTTTAGTAGTTTCTACTTATTTTTTCTTCAAAATGAATTTAATTGCTAGTTTGATTTTTTCCTTTTATTATTCTGCAGGCTGGGGCTATTTTCAGTAGAACAAAGGTACAATCTGATGTGACAGAACAATTTGTGACTTTCATGTATATCTGCTTCCTGTAATTCATGACCAAATAATGGGTTGTCACCTAAGAAGGGCTACATGAGTGGTATAACCTGTTTGAATTTCCCAAAGTCATGGACAAGTGTGAGTGTTTCAAGTGCGTAGATGGAATAGGCAATCACTGAGCAAAAGTCATTAACGCCTCTATTGTTTGCATCAAGAGTATATGTTCTTACACTCACTTGGCTCCTGTTCACCAATAAGGATTAACTCCTGCTTAACAATGATATCATGGAGATCTTCTACCAAGTTGAAGCGTGTAGCATATGTTAAGAACACATTTTTGAATTTGTAATTGAACCTTATTGTTTGCATAGTGTCAAATTGGATTTAAAAATCTAGTTTACCAACTCTGGGGTGATTAATGGAATAAGCTTTACTTTTCTTACTCAGTTCTAAGATAGTTGTTTGGTGCCTCACAGAAGTCACAGAGCTGCCTTATGTGTCCCATTGAAACTATGACTGTGGAACATTCTTGATCTGCGCTGCACTGAAGACCTCTTGGCTTTGAAATTCTGTGATAACCCAGGCATTTTTATTGATTTTTATGTTAACTTTGGCTAGTAGATCATGTCTTTTGAAACCCCAGCCTGTCATCTGGGGTGAAGCCTTCTCCAGCCAAATTAACAGAGACGTTCATCACTTCACCTGTTGGGTGACTGCAACAGTTTTGCTGGTTTTGTTTTCAGTATTATAGTCTGTCCTACGTGTAGATACGAGAAACACACCTTCATCAGTTAGTGTTTTCTTCATGTTACTCTTCTGTCATCCAGGTACTTATAATAGTTCCTATTATGGTGAATGTAAAATCAATCTTGTCAGGTTTACTGTCTTAACCCAAATTGATCTCATTAGTCCCCCAATTTAGTCTTGTACTTCAAATATATTTGCAGAATCTTTTAATGCTTTCCTTTTTTCTATGTGTAATTTCCTACAATTAAAATGGCATTAGTTGACTTAATAATGATCTCTCTAGGGAGGCCTTTTCTAATTATCTCAGTCCTATTATCATTACTTGACACCTCTGTTTATGTGTATTCGGTTGTATCATGTCATTTTGTATTTATTGCACTTTATTTCTTTTTTCTTATTTTGATTGTCATAAGTCAGGAATCATACTTAGTACAGAATTTTGCTCACTGGGCTTTAAATAAATGTTTGTTTAAGGAATGACTGACCATGTTTTCATTTCTTTGTTTTTTAAATAGTACTCAGCTTTCAAAGAAAGAAGTTTTTGAGTAATAGTTTGAACATTATTTTTTTAAAGATTTTATTTATTTATTTGACAGAGAGAGAGATCACAAATAGGCAGAGAGGCAGGCAGAGAAAGAGGGGGAAGCAGGCTCCCCGCTGAGCAGAGAGCCCGACGTGGGACTCATCACAGGACCCTGAGATCATGACCTGAGCCGAAGGCAGAGGCTTAACCCTCTGAGCCACGCAGGCGCCCTGAACATTATTTTAAGACATTTATCCTGTTTAATGTAATTTCTTGGAAGTAAATTGCATTGAAATCTAAAACTCACTTGACTTTCATACATTATGCAATGTATAATGGATACAGGAGAATAGTTGGAATTTGTTTTAAACCTAACCATCCATGAAATTTTAATTACTTGCTACATAACCTTAACGAGGTGATTAGTCTTGGTAAAATCAAGGTTAACAGATGTGATCCAAATTAAAAAAATAAAAAATTGTAAAAACTGAAGAGAGATAAGGTCTTTATTTATTGGTAATGTGATTCTTACTATTTGCTTATACTCAAATTACATAATTCCAGGTAGGATTTCATCATAGTATTTGGGAAAGTACTTCACACTTATGAGATTCGGTATTTTTCTGCACATAGCACAAACTATCTTTGAGGTGCTTTTCTTTGTTTTATATCTGCTTATCTAATTTAATGTTAATGATTTTTAAGGATACTTTCTGATTTAGATGAGTTGTATTTCAAATTTTTTCTCAGGAATTTTCACGTGACTGATAATGTTTCATAAATCATTCTTCAAAATTAAAATTCTACACACAATAAAAATCACTTATTTTTTATTTCTAAATGTATGTATTTGCTTTGCTTCTCTAGCAGTGGTAGAAAATACTAATTGATAGTTCTGTCATGATCAAATAATAACATGACATTTTAATCCAGTTTTTTAATCCAGTTTAAGTTAGTGACTTATTAAAGTCCATTTCGCCAGCATTATTAACTTTTAAATCTAAAAAATGAGCTTTGGGACAAGTGCATTTGTAAATGCTTGTGTCTTAGCATGTCAAGACGTAGTTGGAGGTGTTATAGGGAAAAGAGAAATGTCTCATGATTATGAAGGAAAGATACCTTAAACCACCTCTTTTTCTTCAGGGTAAACTATACCAGAGTTAATCATCCAGGAGTTTTTATCTACCGCAACTCTCTGGAGTTGCCTCAACGATATGGGAAACTGATGTATTATTTAATGGAATCCCACTGATATGAATGTCATTGTGATTTGGATGTGCCCATATTGCTTCCATACCTGTCACCTTGCTGTCCCTCAAACAGCAGCAGTAGGTATAGGGGAGCATAAAATCCAAATACTGTGCTCGAATGAGGAGAACGAGGAGTTTGATTTGAGAACTTTTGAGAATGGTGTTATGGAGTACAGGAAGTAACGAAGACAGTCTGAGATTTTTCATTTTTGTGTTTTAATTTCTTTCTAACTTTTGGGCAAGTATGAGAAATGCACTGTAGTGGAATGCATATTCTAAGACATTGTATCTAGAGGAAAGCTTAAGTCCCAGTTCTCCCATTTAGCAGTTGTGATATTTTGAGTGAACTTTTCTTAACTAGCTGTGGTTCACTGTCCTTACAAAATAAAGTGATAATTTCATTCATTATTTTTTTTATTTAGAATATATTTGCTCAGAACCTGCTATATACTAGATAATATTCTGGTTCAAAGAATATAGCAATGAAGAATATTCTGCTGTGAGTTTACTTACATTTCTGTTGTAATATGATTTCTACCTTCTTCACTCAGGGAAAAGATTATTTGAGATAATGAATATTAACTTTTCTAAATTACATATTTAATTTATGTAAAATATGTTTCTAAATTACATATTCTCAAAACAGGAGGTCTTTTAGTACTATCATTATTAATATATTTTGTATAGAAAGTCTGAGCTCATAGCTGGAACAATTAAAAGTACTTATATTTTTAGTATACTAACCCCCTTTTCTTGAATTTTTGATATGTTTGTGTTCCCTCTTTATTTTATAGTAAAAAACAAAAATATGTTTTCTATCTGGGAGAGGAAGATTTATTTTTTACCCTCAGATTCATATACTTGAGCTTGACTGACATCACATGACCTTTGCAATCTTTCATATACTTTCACAGAATGCCAGGTGTAACGCATGTATTTGTGAAGAAATAGAAAAAAGAAAGCTTTTTGCTTTTTAGCACTCTGTTTAAAGCATGTAAAGGCTTGGAAGTATGAAAGAACTTGGCTTATTAGAGAAAGGTAGAGGTATGTTTCTCTAGTTAAAATTATTGGGAGAAGAGGGAGTGAATTGCAGAGAGAGGAAATCTAAAAGTTCCAGTAGTATGAAACCAGCCTTTAGTTGATTCTGTTTGACTTTGGAAAAAATCAGTTACTCTGACAAAACAAATATTTGGACTAGTTTCCAATGGCTTTCAAAATTGACATGAGCAAATACTGTGAGAGACTCAAGATTGTCCTGATTTGGCCTATTTGTTTCTTCGTTATTTTATGTTTTGAACCAACTCAACCAACTTTGATAGTATATAGATCCAGGATAAATCGTAAGATGTGTTACAATTAAGTAGAACAAATTTGGAAATGTTTCCAACATAAATGATTAGGAAATTTTCTTAGACATGGACATGGGGCCTAAATGTAAAATGTGGGTGTTTGTATTCTTAGAATGATATTTAAAATATTTTATGGCTTATATGTTAGTTTTTACCTGTTTTAAGCTTAATGTATATAAAGTAGTACATTTTAAACAAAGGATAATTTTTGCCTTAAGTGAATTTAGAGAATTTAAAACACCAACATTTTTCCCCAGGCCCTAAAAATATACCTATGGTAGCCATTAATTAAACTGTTAGATATCTGAGGCCTTTGAGTTTTAAGAGAGGGGAGAAGCAGTGTGACTTTAACTTTCTATAGTTCAATCTGGTAGCTTGGGTAGTCAGTAAAATAATGAATCATGGTCTCTAAAAGCATGGAAATATAACTATTAGAGCTTTATACTAATAAACCCTACACCTAAAACACTAAGGTTATTTTTTTAACCAGGTAACGTTGAGTAAGAATATCAGCAAAATAACTTATATATTCACACAAATTTTCATAATTGCATTATGAGCATCCCTGGGGTAGTTAAATTATAAACTTCCTCAGAAAGACCTGGAAATCTAGAGACTGAAGGAGTCCTAAGTTTCCATTATAAAATTAGGGCTAAGCCCCTTAAGCTTAGAATATACGTAATACATTTGAATGATCTATTCAGAGTCCTCTAAGATGGTATTTTAAAACTTTTTGATTGTGACATAGGGCACACATATGTAATACAGGTATAAATGTACTGTTATGGGCTGAATGGTGCCCTCCCAGGAGTCATATATTGAAGTACTTGTCCCTGGTATCTCACAATGTAATCATATTTGGTACTAAGATCTTTAACAGGTAATAAGTTAACACCAGGTCTTTAGGGTGGACCTTAATTCAATATGGCTGATGTCCTTACAAGAAAAGGAAAGACATGTGAACACAAACAGAAAAGTCAGTGAGAAAAGCTTCATAATGTAAGCAACCCTACCAACATTTTGGTCTTGGACTTTTAGCCTCCAGAACTGTGAGAAAATGAATTTCTGTTATTTTAGTCACTTAGTCTGGTACTTTATTATGGCAGCCTTAGCAAACTAATACACATATAATTGAAGCATAGTATCATAATATGACACTTTGCTGCTTTTAGTGTACTCTAGTAGTACCTATTCTATTTCAGTTTTTAAAAAATGTTAGAGGTGTCTAGGTGGCTCATGTGGTTGAGCGTTCAGCTCTTGGTTTCCATTCAGGTCAATAATTCCAGTCAGGTCATGATCTTAAGGGTTGTGAGATAGAGCCTCATATCGTGTTCCATGCTCTGCAGAGAGTCTGCTCGAGAGTCTCTCCCTCTGCCCTTCACCCCACTTGTGCACTCTCCCTCTCAAATAAAGAAATAAAATCTTTTAATACATGTGGATCACAATCCATAGTTTAAAAAAATTATGCCATATAACTTCTTTAAGTAGTGCATTCACATACCTAGGAAGTTATTAGAGAGTAACTTTATTTTCTGTGTCTTCGTGTTGCACATATGAGCCTGTAGTTTGCTTTGGTGGTACCCAACCTCCTTCTGTTGTTCAAATTGGGGTAATCTTTTAAACCAATAATCTTGAAATGATGAGAACATTATTGTTACTATTAGTGGCAGATCTTGGTTAGTTAGCAAAACAGTAAGTCTTGACTTGGTTACTCAGAGCAGGAAAAACTAAAACTTGGTTAGTGAGCATTTTTGTAAGCATTTAAAATTTCACCTATTAAAAATATTATATATTTTTATAATATTATTAAAATATTATACTTAATTTTTACAGATGGTAATTATAACATAATGGTGACAGAATTTTGAATGAAGTTAAAAAGCAATGAATATTTATGCACCAAATAACACAGTGGCTACCTTCATAAAAAAAGACCCTGCTACAGGACATGCAAAGAGAAATCAACACTAATACTAGCAGACTTTAACATACTGCTGTCAGTGCAGGACATATCAAAGGGACAAAAACTGTTTCCGTATAGGAATTCCTTCCTCAAATTTCTTAGGAAAATTGTTTTACCAAATAATGAGAAAATTCACTTGAGAAATTGGGAAAATGGAAAACAATATTATAACTATCCTTTGAGAATCAAAGCTTAATAAAAACATACAGGTATTACTGGTTTGAAAGATCCAGTGATGTAAGTCAAAAGGAAAAGCTGGAAATAGTGACATACAGAGTCAGAGGTTATCCTAATCTTTATAGGAACATGTAGGTGAGAGATAGTAATGATCTAATCAATATAGCTTGTAGCTGTTGTCAATTTCTGATAATATTTCTTTTAATTTTTTCTTTAGATCATTTATACTTAGTATAATTATTGTTATGTCCAGATTTCTGTTCACTATTTTATTATTAGGTATTTGTTCCTTTCTGTTTCATTTATTTCTCCTTTCCTGTCTTCTTTTATATTGTTTGAATATTTATTCCATTTTAAGTTATCTTTGAATTTTTGACAATATCTCTTTTTATAGCCCTTTTTTGGTACTTGTTCTACGAATTATGCTATATAGAAGTTTTTGGTCTACTTCAAATGACCATTTTACCAGTTCAGTAGGAATGTAGAAACTTTATTATCATATCTTATTACTTTCCTGTGATTATGTTATAGTTTGTTACATCATATCCACTTAAATCTCCACACGTTACCTGGAGTTTTTTAAATTGAGATATAATTGACATATAACAAAATTAGCTTCAGGTACACAATATAATATTTTGATCAAAATATTGATATTTGTGTATATTGGCAAATGATCACCACAGTAGGTCTAGCTAACATCTGTCACCATACATAGTTATGAAAAATGCTTTTTTTGTGATAAGATCTTTTAGGACTCTTTGCAACTTTGAAATATGCAGTACAGTATTTACAGCATTATTAACTTTAACCACATGCTGTACATTCATCCCCACAGCTTATTTATTTTATGACTGGAAGTCTGTACTTTTTGAATACCTTTACCCATTTCCTCCATCCACCTACTTCCTAATTCTACCAACAAGCAGTCTTTTCTCTGTATCCATGAACTTGTTTTTCTTTGATTTTTTTTTTTTAGATTCCACATATAAGTGAAATCATATATATTTGTTTTTCTCTGACTTTATTTTACTTAGTGTAATGCTTTCAAGATCCATCCATGTTGTTGCGAATGGTGAGATTTCCTTTTTTTTATTATGTCTGAATAAGATTACATTACATATATATGTGCCACATTTTCTTTATTCATCCACTGATGGACATTTGGGTTGTTTCCATATCTTGGCAGTTTCAAATAATGCTTCCATGAACATGTGGGTGCATATATCCTTTCCATGTTTTTTAGATAAAAACCCAGAGGTAGAATTGGTAGATCATATGGTAGTTTTATTTTTAATTTCTATTCTCCCCAACAGTGCAGAAAAAAGGGTTCCCTTTTTTCCACATCCTCACCAATATTTGTCACTTCTTGTCTTTTTGATAATAGCCATTTTAAACAGGTATGAAGTACTTTATTGTCCTTTTGATGTGCATTTTCCTGATGATTACTGATACTGAGATTCTTTTCATGTATCTATTGTCCATCTGTTTATCTTCTTTGGAAAAATATCTATTCAGATCCTCTGCCCATTTTTTAATTGGATTGTTTGTTTTGCTATTGAGTTGTTATGAAAAATATTTTGATGTAATAATTCAATCTAATGTTTGTTATTTTTTAACTGTCATACATAGTTGAAAGAATTCAAGAGGGAAAGGATGACCTGTTACAGTTACACAGATCTTTGTGATTTTAGGTTTTCCTCAGGTATCATTTCCCTTCCCTCTAAAGAATTGCCTTTAGTAGGACACCTGGGTGGCTCAGTTGGCTAAGTGCCTGACTCTTGGTTTTGGCTCAGGTCCTGATCTCAGGGTCGTGAGACTGAGCCCTGAGTCAGGCTCCATGCTCAGTGCGGAGTCTGTTTCTTCCTCTCCCTCTGTTTCTCCCTCATTCACATATATGCTGTCTCTCGCTCTAAAATAAATACATTTTAAAACTCTTTAAAAAAATTGCCTTTAACGTTTCTATTAGAACAGGTTTGCTGGAGACCAGTTGTCTTAATTTTCCTTCATCTGAGAATGTGTTTATTTCACTTTTATTTCCAAAGAGTATTTTCACCAGTTGTAGAATTTGGGGTTGACAGTTCTTACCTTCAACACTTTAAAATGCCATTCCTCAGAGCACCTGCGTGGCGTAGTTGGTTAAGTGTCTGCCTTTGGATCAGGTCATGGTCCTGAGGTCCTGGGATCAAGCCCCGCATCAGGCTCCCAGCTCAGCGGGGAGTCTGCTTCTCTCTCTGCCTCTGACCTTACCCTCTGCTCCTGTTCTTATTCTCTCTCTCTCTCTCAAGTGAATAAAGAAAAAAAAGTCTTTAAAAAAGTTATCATTCCTCTTCCTTCTGGCCTCCCTTGTTTCTGATGAGAAATCTGCAGTCATTCAAATTGTATGCATGCAATAGGTCATTTTCTTCTGGCTCCTTTAAAGATGTTTTGTTTCTAGTTTTTAGCATTTTGGAACAATTTTTATGGATTTAGATTTTTTTTTTTAAATTATCTTCTTGGGGATTGCTGAGCTTCTTGAATTTGTAAGTTTACATCTTGGACCCCAATTGTTAAGTGTTTAGCCATTATTTCTCCAAATATTTTTTTTCTTTCTCCTCTCCTTTTGGCGTTATGTTGATACAAATGTTAGGCTTTTTAGTATAGTCCCACGGGCCCCTCGGCTCTGATTTTTTTTTCTTGTTCTTTTCTTTGTTTTTCAGATTGGTTGATCCATCTTCAAGTTCACTGACTCTTTGCTCTTATATCTCCATTCTGTTCTTGAGCTTATCTTATGAATTTATTATTTTAGTTATTGATTTTTCAGTTCTGAAATTTCCATTTGATTTTTTACAGCTTTACTTTCTCGGTCAAGACTTTCTATTTTCCCATCATTTCAAAAAGATTTTGCCCTTATTATTTGGGGTATGGTTACAAAAACTTCTTAAATTTTTATCTGATAACACCATTCTCTGTATCATCATCGATTTTCTTTTCCTTTGAAGGTAAACATTTTCCTGTTTCTTTGCTGAGTAATTTTTGCATATATCCTAGACATATGCATATTATGAGATTCTAGGTTTTGGTTAAATCCCAAAGGGAGTACTATTATTTTTAATTTTCAACCTGGTTAGGTCAGTTCACCAGTCGGACCCATCCTCTGTGGTTCATGGTTCCAATATTCCATTTTCAAAGCACTTTGTAGTGCCGTTTGGATCTGTTCCATCGTATGCACTGCCCAGTGGCCAGGGTAGGATCTGTGCAGTGGTTTACACCATAGTTTAGTTCTCAAGTCCTTTGTAAGACTACTTAAGATCAGATCTGTACATGCATAGCTCAGAGGTGAGTTCAGGAGTTCATATACCACTTTATAGGATTGCTCTCTTGAGTTCCCTTCTTTCTATGATCTTGCTGATACTTTGTTTCCTTGAGGCCCTCCCGCCCTTTCTCAGCCCACTAGCCAGAAAACTGGGCCTTTAGTCTCCTTGCTCTGCAGTATACTTCCTCTACCTGCATTTGTACTTAGGGCCAAGTGACTGGAAGACAGAGGAAAATGAAACAGACATTTGATCCATGATATTAGAACCGTCGCTCTTCTGGTTAAAAAGAATGATTTTCCTTTCTTAAAATTTTAGACATGTGTGGTGGTTGTGCTCCTGTCACCCACTGTGGGATTCCTAGGGGGCTGGGGCTAGAGATAATGGAAGATAATAATGGATTTCCCTCTTCTGTAATCTTTAAGAGTCTCCTTTCCTGATTCTTGCACCAGAAAAAGAAAGCTCCTCTTGGCACTCTTTCTGTCTGCACTCAGTTTCAGTTCTAGCTTTTGTGCTGTTTTTTTTTTTTTAAATCAAGTCCAGTTGATTACAGATGGGGGTAGAGGTAAGCCAGTCTGCACTGAAGGAAATTCACTGTTGGTTTGGTGGTACGGTGGATTCTGGTCTTCTTCCCCATTGTCATGCTGCCATTTACTTTTTCAGAGTCTTCAGATAGCTTTCCAGTGCATTCTGTACAAGGTTTATAGTTGAGTTCTTGGGGAGAGGCAAGATGAAATATGCTTACACTGTCTTGCACAGAACCAGAACCCTCAGATTGTTATTTTTAGGATGTGAACACATGAAACTCAGTCCAAATTGGTTTTAAGTTTCAGGGGGATAATCAGGGAATCTCCTCTCAAATATATATTCCTATCCCTCTCCCCATTTACTGGGTACATATTTGCTATAGTAATATTAGTAAGAAAGGTTATTCTGTGTAAACTGTTTTACGTAAAAATAAGAACTTAATATAATTTATAAAATTTCTATATTCTAAGGATTTAGAAAAATGCTTGGCCTTTTTTTCTTTTTTTTTTTAAGATTTGTTTAGGGTGCCTGGGTGGCTCAGTGGGTTAAAGCCTCTGCCTTCGGCTCAGGTCATGATCTCAGGGTCCTGGAATCGAGCCTGAGTCAGGCTCTCTGCTCAGCAGGGAGCCTGCTTCCTCCTCTCTGTCTGCCTCTCTGCCTACTTGTGATCTCTCTCTCTGTCAAATAAATAAATAAAATCTTAAAAAAAAAAAAAGATTTGTTTATTCACTTGAGAGAGAGAAAGAGAATGGGGGAGGGGCAGAGAGGGAGAGAGAATGCTCAAGTAGACTCCCTGCTGAGCAAGGTGCTGTATGTGGGGCTCAATCTCAGCACCCTAAGGTCATGACCTGAGCTGAAATTAAGAGTCAGATGCTTAACTGACTCAGCCACCCAGGCGCCTCATTTGGCCTTTTTGATATTGTGTGTTTCACTTCTGTTTCTCTTTATGCTGTGTTGGAGAAAACACTATAGAAATTACAAGGTTCAAAATTCCTCTGGGGAGGTGGGGAGGTTGTTATACTGGCTTATATCATAGCTTTATCTTTTAATGTAGTTGCCCTTGGGACCTGGAATATAATTAGTATTCTATAAAAGTCTGTTGAATGGATAAAGGAGGGATATTTGTTGAAGGAACTTTTTATAGCTCTATTCTGCCTTTCTGATTTGGCTATAGCCTCTCCACAGATCACATTCTACATCGTGGGGTGATTGTGCTATTGGGTGTATGTTTAGTGGGTAGAGGGATGATCCGTGTATCATTTAAGATTGGGTTTTGATATGTATAACAAAACCGCCAGTAAAAACAAATAATAGTGACTTCGTTAAGATGTTGCTTATTTTTCTTTGGTACATGAAGGAAATCAGAGGTAGACAATTAGGCTTGTTTGCTAGGTCACAGAATCATCCAGAACATTGCTGCTCTTTGGTCTTCAGGAGCACTTTATGGTCCTAACTGACAATTGGTCTGTAGATATCATTTGTATACTCCAAGCTGACCGCTGGAAGAATTGAGAGAAACACAAGAATGGCAAATTTCCAGTGGGGTCAGCTTCTTTAAGGGTCCTTCCACACATCCCACACATCACTTCTACTTCTATGTCAATGCTCAGAATTCGGTCACAGGGCCTCATCTAACTATAGGGGAGTTTGGAATTTTAGTCTTTTCTATGATACATTACCACCCCAAATAATATCAGGGTCCTCTTGCTGAGGAAGAAAGGGAGAAACATGTTACAGTAGGCAATTAGCAGTCTCTGCCATAGCACAACTGCCAGAAACATAAGGACAGAGATTTAAAAAATGTAAATAATAAGTATGGTCCTATTATTCTTGGAGATTGAGAGGAATGATTCTTAATAGTGCTTAATATTTTTCATAGCCTTACAGATTGACTGTATAAAAATAAAAATACAAGAAGTGAAAAATTTGTCTCCCTCCCACTTTGGTGCCCCAATTGGTTTGTTCCCCTTCCTAGATGCAACTATGGTTTCTAGTGATTAGTATGTTTCCATTATATATTCGAATTAATGTATAACACACACATTTAATATTTTATTTCCTTATTTGACAGAGAAACACAGCGAAAGAGGGAACACAAGCAGGGTGAGTGGGAAAGGGGGAAGCAGCCTCGCCCCCGCCAGCAGGGAGCCTGATGTGGGACTCAATCCCAGCACCCTGGGATCATGACCTCAGCCAAAGGCCGACACTTAACAACTGAGCCACCCAGGCGTCCTAAAGTATATATTTTAAAGTTAATTTTCTAAGCTAAAATGTTACTGATTTTTCTTTTTTAAGATTTTATTTTTGAGAGAGAGAGAGAGAGAGTACTCACGCACAAGCAGGGGGAAGGGCAGAGGGAGAAGGAGAAGCAGACTCCATGCTCAGATCCCAGGATTCTGGGATCATGACCTGAGCCAAAGGCAGACACTTAACCGACTGAACCACCCAGGTGCCCTAAAACGTTACTGGTGTAGGGCATGAATCAGGTCTGCCCTTAGTGTGGTGGCTAGGAGATGGCGTTATGAAGACAAATGATGCAGTTGGGAGTATGCATGTGAATCCTACAGAGCCATGAAAGACAGACTGAGAATCACGAGCCCAGACTGAACCTTCTGTCATCTGCCTTGTACTCAGAAACTGGTTCTGAAGCACAGTTTTCTCTTTCTTTAATGAGCTAGCCTTCATATGGTGATTCCTCAGTATGGTGAATAACAAATGCGGTGAACACTGCTAACTCACTTGTAGTGTTTTCACAAAGTGGCCTCAGGAATCAGGCAAAGAACTTGGTCTTCCCATTACTCATAGGACGAAGTTTAGAGCTTTACCTAGCTAACAAGCACCAGCCTGCTCCGGTTCCTGCCTGTCTTCCCAGGGTCATCTTACATCATTCTTCTCATAGTTGATGTTCCCTTCCCTGTCCTCTCTCTAAGAAGCCAAGCTCTTCTGCCTCCAGGTTCATGCACCGGCCTTTCCTGGCATAATCAGCCCGAGCCTTTAACCAGGTCAACTCCTACTCTTCTCCTTGTCCTTCAGATCTCATTTAATATCATTGTTTAGGGAACTCTTTGCTTTTAAGCTCCTACGTTAAGTTCGATAGGAAAATTTCCCTTTTCTTTCTCCTGTACTAATCACATTGTTATTTCATAATTATTTGTGTAGTTATTCATGTAATATCCTGTTAAGCTCTCTAGATTGTTAGCTTCATGAGTCTGTGGACCATATTTGACATATCACTGTTTCATGGGCTGAGTGTTTACAAAGTGTAAGCATTCACTCAACAGATACTTGGTGAAAAATATTTGGTGTGAGTGGGATGATTAATTCTATGTGTCATTTTAGCTAAGCCACTGGGTGTCCAGACAGTTGGTC
The DNA here is from genome assembly GCA_004023965.1 of Spilogale gracilis. NCBI lineage: Eukaryota > Metazoa > Chordata > Mammalia > Carnivora > Mephitidae > Spilogale > Spilogale gracilis. The sequence continues at coordinate 87,137 of PITA01007425.1, forward strand.
AAATATTATCCTGGGTGTGTCTGTGAGGGTGTTTCTGGATGGAGTTAACATTTGAATTGGTAGACTGAGTAAAGCAGGCTTCCCTACCTAATATGGGGGCCTCACCCCGTCAGTTGAAAATCTGAATAGAACACAAGGGCTGACCTTCTTGTGAAGAGGAGGGAACCCCTCCTGCCCGACTGCCTTCAAGCTGGGACATCAGTTTTTTTCCCTACTTTTGGATTTGAGCTCAAACATTGGCTCTTCCTGGGTTTTAAGCCTGCTAGCGTTTGGACTAGAAATAAACTGCCAGCTCTCTTGATTTCTCAGGCCTGTGGGCGTGGACTGGAACTACACCATTGGCTCTCCTGGGTCTCCAGCTTGCCAACTTCAGAGCTGGTGACTTGTCAGCCTTCAGATTTGCATGAGCCAATTCCTTATAATAAATTTCTTCATATATGTGGTATTTATACACACACCCTATTCGTTCTCTTTCTCTGGAGACCCTTGACTAATAACAATGACAATCTCCCATAAAGTAAGAGGAGACAAAACATTTCTGAAAATCTCAACTGTGGATTTGAAGTAAGAAAGCCATCTTGTGGTGTTTCTGGGAATATCATGTTGATATGTGAAGTATATATCCCTTGGAAACTGAGGAACTGTTCTCTGCAACAGTTCTTTTTTTTTCCCCCTTAGGTTTTTATTTAAATTCCAATTAGTTAACATACTGTGTAATGTTAGATTCAGTTGTACAATATAGTGACTCGGCACTTCCATACAACACCCAGTGCTCATCACAGGTACTTTCCTTAATCGCCATCACCCATCTGGCCCATCCCCCTACCCACCTCCGCTCTGGTAACCGTCAGTTTGTTCACCATAGTTCTTAAGATGTTTCTTGGTTTGCCTCTGTCTTTTTTCCCCCTTTCTTTATTTGCTTTGTTCCTTACATTCTATATGAGTGAAATCATGTGGTATTTGTTTTTCTTTGACTTCTTTCACTTAGCATTATACACTCTTGATCTATCCATGCCATTACAAATGGCAAGATTTCATCTTTCTTATGGTTGAATAATATTCCATCGCATGCGTGTGTGTGTGTGTGTGTGTGTGCGCACGCACACGCACACACACACACATCTTTATTATTAGTTAATGGACATGGGCTGTTTTCATAATTTGGCTATTGTAGATAATACTTCTATAAACATTGGGGTGCATGTATTTCTTTGAATTAGTATTTTTGTGTCCTCTGGGTAAATATGAGTAGGGCAATTGCTGGATCATAGAGTAGTTCTATTTTTAACTTTTTGCGGAAACTCCATGCTGTTTTCCACAATGGCTGCACCAGTTCACATTCCCACCAAGTTCATGAAGGTTCCTTTTTCTCCACATTCTCACCAACACCATTATTTCTTGTGTTACTAATTTTAGCAATTCTGAGAGGTGTGAGGTAATACCTCATTTTATTGCATTTCCCCGATGATCAGTGGTGTTGAGCATCTTTTCATATGTCTGTTGGCCATCTGTATGTCTTTGGAAAAATGTCTAGTCATGTCTTCTGCCCCTTTTTGTTTTTGTTTTTGTTTTAATTTCATCTTATTTTTATTTTTATTTATTTTTATTTTTTCCATAACCCAGCCACTGTATCCCTCTCTCCACCCCCCTCTTCTGCCCATTTTTAAATTGAATTATTTGGTTTTTTTGGTGTTGTTTCATAAGTTCTTTATAGATTTTAATACTAACCCTTTATCAGATATATCATTTGAAAATATTTTCTTCCATTCCATAAGTTGCCTTTTAGTTTTTTTGATTTTTTTCCCTTCATTGTCTGCAACAGTTCTTAAAATATTTTGTACCAAAGTCCCCTTTAGAAATTTAGTGAAGTCCATGACTTTCTTAAAGCAGTGGTTTCAGGGGTACCTGGGTGGCTCAGTTGGTTAAGCGACTGCCTTTGGCTCAGGTTATGATCCCAGAGACCCGAGATCGAGTCCCACATCAGGCTCCCTGCTTAGCGGGAAGCCTGCTTCTCCCTCTCTCACTCCCCCTGTTCCCTCTCTGGCTGTGTTTCTCTCTGTCAAATAAATAAAATCTTAAAAAAAAATTTAAAGCAGTGGTTTCAAATAAATAGAATGCGTAGTATTATAAAAGAAAGTAAGCATGATATAGGTATCAAAATATTAAAAAATAAATGTGTGGTATTATAAGATATTGAAAGACCATATATTTGAATGTGAACAATTTAAAGTAAAATTTTGCTTATTAGAGAGATTGATATGAAGGTTATTGACATGACTAGCTTGTGTGCCTTTTCATGTTATAAAAAACCTTTTTGTGGGTCTATAATTACTGTACTTTCAAAGTAATAATAAACATAAATGTTATTTTAAGATATAGGCCAGGAGATTAATGTGATAAAACATGCTATTTCAATTTATGACAGTCACAGGAACTACTCCTGCTATTGTTCCTTTTGTTTATCATCTTCTTTTACAATGGAAGGAAATACAAAGATTCACAGTGAAAAAAGAAGCCCACATATATGTATGTATTTACGATTTTATTTATTTATTAGAGGGAGAGAGAAAGCACACATGTGTGCATGAGCAGGGGAAAGGCAGAAGGAGAAGGAGAGAATCTCAAGCAGAATCCAGTCTGAGCACGGACCCTGGCACAGGGCTTGATCTAACGATCCTGAGACCATGAACTTGGATGAAACCAAGAGGTGGAGGCTTAACTGACTGAGTCACCCAGGTGCCCCAAAATGCCCACATTTAAAGACTCCTGAATTACATCTTCTGATTCCTTGAGTGCCTGTGATTAGATCCATGTGTGAAAGTCATACAGGTTCAGTAGAAACTGTATTTCAGATTTTGAATTTTGATTTTTTCCTGGGCTTGTGATACGTGGTGCGATCCTGTCTGCGGTGCTAGACGGTGGCAGCAAGCTGCAGCTCCCAGTCAGCCACACAACCACAAGGGTAAACAACGGGTACGCTTCCAGCACTTCTGTACTCACACGTCTCTCTGTATTTCACTTCAGTAGAATCGTCAGTTACATAAGGTATTAAGTACTTATTTATATAATGGACTGTGTTAGATAATTTTGGCCAACTGTAGGCCAGTATAAATGTTCTGAGCACATTTCAGGTAGGTGAGACTAAGCTTGATGTTTGGTGGGTTAGATGTATTTAAATGCTTTTTCAACTTAATGGTATTTTCAGTACACGAGGGGTTTGTCAGGATATAACCCCATTGTAAGCTGAGGAAGAGCTGTACATAGGACTGAACTACATGGAAATGGAAAGTTGTTTCAGATTCATATATTTATCCATTGTTTTACTTAGAGCTTACTGAGGCCCTGCTCCAGCTTGACATTTTATTGGGTGCTGTTCAAATGTGAATATTGTAGTTCCTGTCCTCCAGAAGCACCTAGACTTTTGGGTAAAATAGCACTTGAGCAGAAATCATGAATTATGAGAAGTTGCATGATGGAAGGACTTGATGCATTGGGAGGACATTGGAGGATGCCTCACCAATCGAGAGAGGAAAAGGAAAGGCCTCCTCCTCCTCCTCATTCATGAATAGGCAAGGGACATTTATAAATTCATGTGTAATTTAATGTTATGCCATCTAATTTTCATACTCTGTAGATTTTTGACTAGCTCAAAGAACTGAGAAATCAAAGTCACAATACATGATTATCTTTTAAACCTGATGTTTCTGGCTCACTATATGAATAATTACTATATATAGTGTCATAGGCATATCTAGAATGTTGTAAATGTGCATGTAATAGGGCCTCTAGGGCAATCAGTATTATCCATTTGGTTTGGATGAGATTTTCCTTTTTTTTTCTTTTTTATTTTTTTTATTGTTACTTAAAATTTTCTTCCAGTGTTCCAAGATTCATTCCCCTTTCCCCACACCCAGTGCTCTATGCAATAGGTGCCCTCAATCCCCACCACCAGGCTCTCCCATCCCCCACCCTTCTCCCTCCAGGTCCCTCAGTTTGTTTCTGTGTCCAAAGTCTCTGTTGTTTCGTTTCTCTCCCTGGGTTACCCTACTTCCCATTTACTTTCCTTCTCCTACTTTCCTCTAGGTTACCCCTTATGTACCGCAAGTAAGTGAAACCATGTGATACTTGACTTTCTCTACTTGGCTTATTTCACTCAGCATAATCTCTTCCAGTCCAGTCCATGTTGCTACAAAAGTTGGATATTCATCCTTTCTGATGAAGGTGTAGTACTCCATTGTATATATGTACCACATCTTCTTTATCCATTCATCTGTTGATGGGCACCTTGGCTCTTTCCACAATTTGGCGATTTTTCTTTTTTTTTTTTTAATCACTTGTGTGCATTGGCAGTTTCAATAGTTTACTAAGAATGACCAGTCTGCTTACCTCCATTCTACTTACTTAACAGGTAATTTACTGATTTGATGACTTTGTGAAATTTACCTTAAAACCTTCCTTGGGGGGGGCGCCTAGGTGGCTCAGTTGGTTAAGTCACGATCCCGGAGACCTGGGATTGAGCCCCACATCGGGCTCCCTGCTCT